>JACXGI010010734.1:0-26840 GCA_016801175.1 Esox masquinongy
CCCACCCACTCACCCAAACCCAGCACCCCCCACTCAACCCCACCACACCACCTAGCCTCACCACACCACACCACCACCCACTCACCCAACCCCACCACCACCCACCCAACCCCACCACAACACCCACTTACCCAACCCCACCACCGCCCAGTCTCTGTCACTCACATTGTATGAGCGGTTGTGACGCTGCTTCCACTGTACCAACAGGATCTGGGCGACCACCAGCGTAGCGATGAGGATGAGGACCATCTCTGCATGCATGGCCTCATGTCCCCGGTGCTTCACGTGGAGACGCTCATGCTGTATTCTGGAGGTGGGTGGGGAGAGAGGAGATATAGAGACACACTCACACATTTAAAACTGTGGATTTCACATTATATGGGACACTGCCCTACACATAGTAACCCATTTCATATTTAGTGCACTACTTTAGAGGTAATGGAGGGTCAAAAGTAGTGCAGGAAATAAGGGGCAATTTGTTTTGCAGATCTGGGACTAATATTTATAATCGCCATGTAATGTGTTATATCAGGAGACTTACTTCCAGTTTTCTCTGTGAGTTATTTTCAAGAGATCCCCCTACAGCAGGAGGTCAAAGAGATGAAGAGAGGAGAGACCAACAGGGAAGGTTGGAGTTACATGGAGACACTGGCAAGCCATACGTGACCATGTTATTCAGTGAATCGCCTAGAAACTTGCAAACAGATGTGAGACGTGTGCCGGTCTTGTTCCAGAAAGTCTCAAGCGATCTATCCAGCTAACCTAGATAATGTGTTTCTGCTAGGTTTATGGCAAAACATACACTGTTAGCTATTTATAGAATAAACTGTCACGGCCAATATGATTACTATCTAGTTATGAAGCTATTCCGCGATCGTGTGGACATGGGCTGAAATTACAACAGCTAGCATAATCTTGCTAACCACTTGCTAGTTCAGTGACATCGAGGGAATTCCAAAAATCCAGCCAGATCGCTATATTCAGGTTACACACATGGAAAGCCGCTAGCCTACGTGTCACGTTAGCAGTCAGTCATTCAATACCGTAGCTAGCTAGCTAACGTGTAGCTTACAACCACGTTTTGAACGCTTTACACGTGATTGTAGTTAGTTGTCAAAACACATTCAATTTCTAAGACGCAGCAAACGTTAAAATGCGTTACCTGAGGTTGCAATCCATCCATTTCTGATGTTTTGTTATTATCGCTAGCTAGGTAAACAACTGTCTCTCATATGACTGATGCATCCTAACCGAGCCCATCTTCATCTTAGACGACCTCTCCTCTTTGGCAAACCGATTGGTGAATCAAGGTTGGGGGCGGAATACTTTCTTTCCCTACCAATGGTTCTTGAGAAATGGGAGGGGATAGAAGACCCGAAGACTATAAAGCTGAGAAAATTCCCATGATCTCGACTGTCAAAAGATACTCCTGAAGTTGAGTAGTTGTAAAAAATCGTTGACCACAGAGATTCACATCCCACCGCTGAATTGAAGCAATATCAGCAGAAACAGTCTCTGATGGCGAAGGCTTCACGCCTCGTCAGGCGTTGTTCCCTCCTGAGTGTGTTTGCTGAGTTTAACCGAGCAGTGAGATGAGATATAAGAACTTAATTTTTCCTGTTTATATCATATTATCTATAGGATAACTTGTCAGAACAATGTAAAGCAGCCTCGTAGCTTTAACCATAACAGCAACTGCCAGACTAGCCGGCGTTAAATATCAGCCTTAACCCTCCCCTAATCTAAAACTAATAAATAGTAAACTAGAAAGAATTTCATGAACTGAAATAAATTATCTAATTGGCCTACATATGATTTGTTTGTGATGAATGACAACTAAGCGGAAAGCAGAAACATCAGGTCCGTAATAAACTAAAGTAAAAACCATTGTGGATTATTTTGAGTAATGCGGACCCTGAATGCGGCTGACGTGGCATCACTGATTTACACTTTCCCGCGCGACCAGGTTGGGAATCCGTTTGAATCACAGCCCAGCGGTCCCACAGGGGATATAAAATTAAACAAGCTAAACAAAACGTGTAACTCATGTAATTCCGTGATATGAGATAATTGGTCTCAGGCTTTAATAATTTGTAAAGGCCAAATATATAAGGGCAGCACCATAGTAGTCTACAAGATGTGGGTAGAAGACGGCACACTAGGATGGGTTCAGCGTTTTTTGTGAGCTGGTCCTTCTGTTAAAGCAACCTGTGTCACTTCGTGCCCTAACTTTTATTGTGCATCTTTAGCTTGCTATAAACGTTGCAATTTGTACTTTGTATCAAACCAGCCCGTGGTTGAGACGGTAGAATGTAGGTAATACCACAATCATGTTATCCACATGGGGGAGCCCTTAACCAATTTCAGCATTAGTCCACACGCACGCGCACCCTGAATGATCTAGGCAGGGACTGAAACGGCCATTCATTTTTACCCGCACTCATTTCAAAACATTGCTGCTCATAGCCAAACGTCGACCAGGTACAGAATTCTCTGTAGTGAACCAACATTTTGATACAGGGAGAAACAATAAGGTTGCAAAACAATCATTCACCTTTTCAATGCATTGCACTTTTAAATATGGCTAACTTTAGCATGAATGGTTCACCAAAGTCATTTTTATACATATTGAAATGCATTTTAATGCCTGACCTTTAGTAATGTATTAGTAACATGTTGTTTGGACTATTTTGTCTTTATATATTTCAACTAACATTTTATATATTTTTTTGTATTTTTTCCAGTTTTTCCCACCAATTTCACGATTCAATTTGTGATGGCCTGCTTCATCCAGAAACTCCCAGAAAACTCGGGACAGTTGATGTCTAGATGTGCCTTCTAAAGCAAACCAAATTCCGTTATAGTTCTTATCATACTGCCACTCAACCAGGAAGTCTGCCCCAGAATCTTTATGTGCCAGAAGGAAAAAATCTTCAGCCTTCTACCTCGACTGATCTATTTTTTCGGTGTGGGATTTCAGAGAATAGGCTGGCCAGACTCCACCGGTCCGCAAGGTTCAGAATGTATGTTAGGTGTTTAGTTTGCACAATTGACATTTAGTGGGTGCAGGAGGGTAGGTAAACATTGACTCATCCACTGATTTAGTGGTCGATCTGTTCAATTCATCTGTTCAGTTGACCTGTTCAGCCTTAGCACCACGAGGACAGGTAAACACCAAGGTCAAACAAACAACATTGAATCATCAACTGAGTCACTGTTTCACTACAGGTGAGATCTTAATTTGAGCCAGATCCGGACAGGATGGCAAGCAACGTTATCCTGCAGCAACAGGAATTATCGCAAATCGTTGTTAGGATATTAATTAACGGACATTTTTCAAAAGGGTTTGAATCAATTCAGACATTTTAATTGAGAAAGTGCCAGCTCCAGAAGCATTTTTGTGAGCGTCAAATCCACCAGAAATGTCCTCAATTCACTACAAGGTGATCAAATTAAGATCCCGTGTCTGGCGTTCCAATGGGACATCCAGCTGCCTCTCCGAGCGCGGTAGCCCTGTGTTCGCTTGACCTCCGGACTGTAAACATGTTCAGACCCCACTCTGCCAGCTTGCCCTCAGTCATTATGCTGGCCTACGACACCGCACAGACAAGCTTAGGCAGGACAGCGGTTTCTCTGTGTCAGGACTGAGATGAAGGCGAAGCGGAAAAACAGCAGAGTCAAATCTCTGGTGAAGTTTTAATGAGTAAAGATAAAGTCAACTGAAGTACAGTCCCACTTTGCTTGAGAAACGAGACAATAACACCCAAAGACCAGGGGAGCAGAGGGAAACAGATATACTGGGGGGAATCATGTAAATGAGGACCAGGTGCGCTAAACAAGACAACAGGTGAGATGAACTGATGAGATGGGCGGTGGTGTCAGAAGGCCGGTGACGTCGACCGCTGGAGCCTGCCCACTGCAGGGGGAGGAGAGGCAGCAGAGGGCGCTGTCGTCACACTCTGCTTTCACTGCCAAGTCATGTTCCGCATAAGCAACATAAGTGGGAGAGGGGGCCCCAAATCAAGTTTGGCTTAGGGCCACCAAAAGGCTAGACGCATCCACCGCCTTGCTTCATCATTAACATCTCCCTCATCATCGTCGTCACCACCAACACGATCACTTCCCCGCAACAGTGTTAGTCACCTAGCTGAGGTCATGAGGTCAGGACAAGCTGTTCATCTTCCATCCTGTGCACCCAATCACAGAAGAGGAGGGAGTGGGATGGTGTTGTTCTCCCAAAGGCAGCCTATGTCCTAAATAGTGCATTAAATTAGACGAGGACCCTACGGAGAGATGGCACCCTATTCCCTATATAGTACACTACTTTAGACCAGGGCCCTATGGAGAGATGACACCCTATTCCCTATATAGTACACTACTTTAGACCAGGGCCCTACGGAGAGATGGCACCCTATTCCCTATATAGTACACTACTTTAGACCAGGGCCCTACGGAGAGATGGCACCCTATTCCCTATATAGTACACTACTTTAGACCAGGGCCCTACGGAGAGATGACACCCTATTCCCTATATAGTATACTACTTTAGACCAGGGCCCTACGGAGAGATGGCACCCTATTCCCTATATAGTACATTACTTTAGACCAGGGCCTTATGGAGAGATGACACCCTATTCCCTATATAGTACATTACTTTAGACCAGGGCCTTATGGAGAGATGACACCCTATTCCCTATATAGTACACTACTTTTGACCAGGTCCTTATGGACAGATGACACCCTATTCCCTATGATGTGGGAGGCTGGATAGAGAGGGAGGAGCTTGGGATGTATAAATATGTCTGTGTCCTCCTCCGAAATCAGTTCATTTTGAAAGGCACAAAGTTTGAAACAACACCCAGCAGCCAACATGAAGTGGCTTCTGCTGCTCTGCCTGTGTGTCTATGCAGTTCAGTGTCAAGACTACGATGAATATGACCAGGTAATGTATGCTGTATGCGCAGTATTTATCACTATTATGACCAGGTAATGTACGCTGTATACACAGTATTTGTCACTATTTTTTTTAGTATACAATACATCTCTATTTAGTGTTTTAAAAAATAAATTAAAATAAAAAAAATGTTTTCTTGTATATCTTTCACAGGGGGATAAACCACTTGTAAGTGAAGGTTTTGTGTTGTGTGCGTTGAAAACATTTCAGTATATTAACAGCAAAACAATTGTTGTGTAGCGTATTCCCACGGCAAAATTATATATTTGTCTGTATCTCTTACATTTTAAAATATGTATATTTGTCTGTCTCACTCTTTCTTTCTTTGTTAAATTATGTGTTTCTCTATCTTTGTCTTTTATATTATGCATTTCTCTGCCTTTGTCTTTAATATTATATATCTGTCTATCTTTGTCTTTTTTATTACATATTTGTCTATTTTTTTCTTTTATAATATATTAGTGTCTCTCTCCACTCCCTCTTCCCTAATCAGCCCAAAAAGATAGTAGACCCTCGAGGCCACCGGCCCGTGGACAAAACACGCGAGGAGTACAACCCCGTCCGCAACGTCCCCCCTCCCATCAGCGGGGGCAGTAGGTATCGGGGGCGACCCACGGAGCCGCCGGTGGGACGACAGGAATATGAGAAGCAGGAGCAACCTGACGCCGGAGGATGTACACACGCCTCGGAGGAGATGGTGAGGAGTTCGGAGTCGGGTGGAGTGAGGACGGGTGTGTGAGTGTGTGTGTGAGTGTGTGTGAGTGTGTGTGTGTGTGTGTGTGTGTCTGTGTGCCTATAACCAAGCCAAAGTAACGAGTACTGCTCTGTGCCGGAGGTCAGGGGTCGTCAGTTGGTTTTGGAGTAGGAGATAACTGTAATTGTTGAAATACCTTCCTGTTGACTTTACTGTGACTTGTTGATTTAAATTATATGAAACATGTGTTTGTGTGTGTAACTAGGTATCTAAAAATCACTTATCATTTGGTTTATTAATCCATTATCATTAATAAATACCAAATCTTTGATATTGATTTTACATTGATTTGACCTGTTTACATTGATGAATACATTGTCCGCCTTCTCTCACCTTAAAGGCATTTAGCTTACTAGTGTCAACATCTACCATCTCTGCACTGGAGATCCTACGGTCACAGGAAAAATATTTCCTTAGCATTAGCATCTACTTTTACTGCAATAGAAATCTTATTGTCCCAGTAGAAACACTTATTGTAAATCTTCCTGGTAAAAAAATGTAAGTAAAATTAAGTGCCTGGTAAAAAAAATACATTTTGGTAATAATTTACCTTTGTGTAATACTTCTTCCTGCCGTATAGGGGGAGCTGTGTCCTACAGGCTGTGAGCTGAAGTCAGCCATTGTGAAACAGGAAAGGAACGTGAAGGTGGAAGTCGCCACGCTGCAGAAAGATGTCGACGACCTGTCGAGATCTGCAAACACCATCTATAACTACGTCGACGGCATGTCCAACGCCCTGAGAGAGAGACAGCTGGTCTCCAACGGTAAGATACACACACGCCCCCGAGAGAGAGGCCGAGAGCGTGTAAACGCACGTCTAACTCCTTCCTCCCCCGTTGCACCCCCCCCTCCCCCATCCTCCCTCCCCCTTCGGCCCCGCATACAGAAAATGGCGACCTGGTGACTCGGTACACAGACGATTTGGAGACCCAGCATGCTTTCGCAAAGGAGGCCATCAACACGGTGTTCCCATCCAACATCAGGTGTGTGTGTGTCTGAAGGGCCGGATGAAGAGGAGAGCCACGCCCCGTCTTGGTACGGGCCAGTAACGTCCATCCTCGTGTGTCCTCAGGATACTGCAGTCGGTCTTGGATAAGATCCGCCTGAAGATCCTGCGGGTGGAGAAGGCCATCCTGGCCCAGAAGGACGGATGCCAGGAACCATGCACCGTCGCCTGCCCCATTCCCGTCGTCTCCGGTGAGGATGGGGGGGCGGGCGTTGTTGGGGGAGCGGGGGGGGGGGGGGTTTGGCGGGGGTTCAGGAGGTGTTGGGGGGCTCATCTGCCTCCTCATTTCCCAGACAGGAGACGACGGTTCATGTTCAGCGGGCAAAATAATATAAAACGCGTTTGTGCACTTCCTCTCAAGTTCCCCCTGCGCTCCCCTTTCCTTTCTGCTCCCCTCCAGGTAAGGAGTGTGAGGACATCTTCAGGAAGGGAGGAAAAGACTCAGGGATGTACCTGATTCAGCCTGACTCCTTCTACCAGCCCTACAAGGTCTACTGTGACCAGACCACCCAGAAAGGAGGTGGGGGTATATCCGCCTCTTATTCTGTGTGTGTCTTTCTTTAAGTCTGTCTAAATGTCTCTCCATCTGTCCATATCTCTGTCTTTCTATCCACTCTCCTCTCTCTCCTTCTACCAGGCTGTTTATCTGTCCTCCTAACTCCCTCTGCTTATTGCCTCCAGGTTGGACTACTGTCCAGATCAGGATGGATGGTTCTGTAGACTTCGGCAGGCGCTGGGATGACTACCGCAGAGGTTTCGGTAACATCGCCTTCGAAGACAGCAAGGGGCACTGCAACAACCCAGGTGGGATTGAATACACCGTGTAAAACAGGAAGTAGTTGTCAGGGTCGGAGTTCATGCCATTTACAACCAGTCCATTCTGGAAGTAAACTTATTTCCAGTAGAGTAACATCCAGTTGCTATATTGCTATTCCACCACACTACAGTTTCTATTGGATGAAAGCCTGTTGCCTATTGTGAAGTCACAGCGTGTGTCCAAACACATGTTTTCCCTACGTCACATGACAGGGGAGTACTGGCTGGGTAACGATCGTATCAGTCAGCTGTCCAAGCTGGGTCCCACTGAGATCCTCATGGAAATGCAGGATTGGTCCGGCAGCAAGGTCCACGCACAGTACCGACAGTTCACCGTACAGGTAATAAAACAGTACCGACAGTTTATCGTACAGGTAATAAAACAGTACTGACAGTTCACCGTACAGGTAATAAAACAGTACCGACAGTTCACTGTACAGGTAATAAAACAGTACAGACAGTTTACCGTACAGGTAATAAAACAGTACCGACAGTTTACCGTACAGGTAATAAAACAGTACCGACAGTTTACCGTACAGGTAATAAAACAGTACCGACAGTTTACCGTACAGGTAATAAAACAGTACCAACAGTTTACCGTACAGGGTAATAAAACCTTTACTATACAGGCTGGCAGACTGACTGACACACGGACAGATATAATGTATTTCAAACATTGATTCCCAAAGAGCATTTAGACTAGCTCCCCAAAGAGTCAGCAGACCAGATTTCCCAAAGAGTCAGCAGACTAGATCCCTGAAGAGTCAGCAGACTAGATCCCCGAAGAGTGAGCAGACAAGTTCCCTGAAGAGTGAGCAGACTAGATCCCCGAAGAGTTAGCAGACTAGATCCCCGAAGGGTCAGCAGACTAGATCCCTGAAGAGTCAGCAGACTAGATCCCTGACGAGTCAGCAGACTAGATCCCTGAAGGTCAGCAGACTAGATCCCCAAAGAGTCAGCAGACTAGATCCCCATAGAGTCAGCAGACTAGATCCCCATAGAGTCAGCAGACTAGATCCCTAGAGCATGCAGTATCATGGAGGCAATATAAAACTCTCTAGGGTGGGTCAATGTAGAGGGCTTTGCAGAAAGTGCTCAGGTCAAAATATGCTAATTAAACATTGATTAATTAACTGTCAAATTGACTGAGGTATTGACATTTTGCAGGGCGAGATGACCAACTACTTGCTGTCAATCGACGGTTACTCTGGAAACGCCGGTAACGGGTTGTTGGAAGGTGCTTCGACGCTTTTCGGAGAGAATCGCACCATGACCATCCACAATGGCATGAAGTTCAGCACCTACGACAGGGATAACGACAACTGGTACGGAGAGATCTCTCCTTCTCCATTGTTCTGTCTCCTTCTCTCTGTCTCCTCTCTGTCCCCTTCTCAATGTCTCCTTCTCTCTGTCTCCTTCTCTCTGTCCCCTTCTCTCTGTCTCCTCTCTGTCCCCTTCTCAATGTCTCCTCTCTGTCTCCTTCTCTCTGTCCCCTTCTCAATGTCTCCTTCTCTCTGTCCCCTTCTCTCTGTCTCCTTCTCTCTGTCCCCTTCTCTCTGTCCCCTTCTCTCTGTCTCCTTCTCTCTGTCCCCTTCTCTCTGTCTCCTTCTCTCTGTCCCCTTCTCTCTGTCTCCTTCTCTATGTCTCCTTCTCTCTGTCTCCTTCTCTCCGTCTCCTTCTCTCCGTCCCCTTCTCTCTGTCTCCTCTCCGTCTCCTTCTCTCCGTCTCCTTCTCTCCGTCTCCTTCTCTCTGTCTCCTTCTCTCTGTCCCCTTTAAACAGTTATACCGTCTACAGTTCGTACCGAAGCATAACCCTCTCTGCGTCTCTCTTTTTCTCTCCCCCACTGACCCCCTCCCCTCTGACAGGACACCCGGTGACCCGTCCAAGCAGTGCTCCAGAGAAGACGGCGGTGGTTGGTGGTACAACAGGTGTCACTCAGCCAATCCCAATGGCCGTTACTACTGGGGTGGGTCTTACACCCGGAACATGGCAAAACATGGGACAGATGATGGCATGGTATGGATGAACTGGAAGGGGTCCTGGTATTCGCTCAAAGCCATGACTATGAAAATACGGCCATTCTTCGCCTCGCGGTAGACACACAGGGAGACATCACACACACACACACATTAGGGCATTGGACATAAATCCTGGTCCTGGGAACCCAAAGGGGTACACATTTTAGTTTTTTATACCCTGGTACAACATTATTCAACTCATCTACTTTTTATCAAGCCTTTCGTGGAATAAAACAAAACTCAAATTGTGGACCCATTTTGGTCCCTGGGACCAGGGTTGGGAAACACATGTGAGAGCGAACAATGGAACAATGTGCAACTGTCAATCATAAATGCTTGGACGGTTAGTAAAAGAGAGATTTTTGATTAGGCGTGAAAAGAGAAACCACTGCTCTGCTTCCGCTCTTGCCTGTGTGAAGGACTGGAATGTGTGTGTTTTGAGACTAGGCCATGGCCAAGTGAATACAGTGTGTATCACTTATTCTACTCAATAAAGAACATATTGAGGAACCTACTCCCCGTGTGTGATGGTTATTATTGTTATTATCTGCATTACTCTACCAACCCACTCTCACGAAGGGGAAAATCATTCAAAACATTGAAAAAACTAAAATGTGATTTGAATATGATGTAAAGAACGTTAACACAGAATTTATAGAAACTTTGGTATACTAGACTATAATCTATATAGGCGGAAACTATAACCCTGCTTCCAAAAAAGTTGGGAAGCTGTGTAAAATGCAAATAAAAACAGAATGCATTGATGTGCAAATCGTTTATTCCTTTATTTAATAGACAACAGTACAAAGACAACATATCAAATGTTGAAACTGAGAAATGTTATTGTTTCTGGAAAAGTACACGGCCATTTTGAATTTGATGCCAGCAACACATTTCAAAAACGTTGTGACGGGTATGTTTACCCCTGTATTGTATCACCTCTTCTAACAACACTCTGTGTTTGGGGACTGAGGAGACCAACTGCTGTACTTTTAAAAGTGAAATGTTTTCCCATTCTTGCTTGATATAGGATTTCAGCTGCTCAATACTTTGTGGTCTCCTTTCTCGTATTTTTCGTTTTGGCATGGTAAAAATACATGCCCATTTTGAAAACACGTCCCAACTCTTTTGGAAACAGGGTTGTATGCTATGGTGCTATAAATCAGAATCATTTTCCTTAAACTTGACAAATTATCCAATTCTGTTACTGAATCGCTTGTGTGTAATTTTATATCTTCCTATGACAATACATGTCAAATTAAGATTTAACATATTTACACACAAGGGATTCAGTCCATGTAAATGAAAAGGACTCTTCCAAAGTTATTCATCCATCTTCAGTGAATATTATTGTTTCAGGGATAGAATAATAGAATATGGTCTGTAAAACACTATGTAGCAAAGGATTATGTTAATAAGAGTACATGTGTCAAAACAAAAGTCCTTAAATTTAAGGTATAATTTAAGGTTAATATATGAACCTATTTTATAATAAGTTTCTCAATGAGATCAGACCTAAAGATGATATCGGAGAGAGAATTCTCTATCTCAGTTCATCACATTCTAGAACGATGGCTTCTTTTCTTTTTGGATCCATTTCGGAACCAAAGCATTCTGTCTGTTCTAGAACCTCTTCTAGAAACACCTGGTTCTGTTCTATATCCTCAAACTGAGTCAGGAGTTCTTTCTGGACAATGGGAATGGTTTTGTAGCCGAATGATGGTGGAGGTCCAACTTTAACTGGCTGTAGTTTAATTTTAGGAATTCCTTTTGCAGGAGATTTTATATCGTTCTGTAAGGTGATGCTATCAAATAGGGTTATCTGATCTTGCGGCAACCGATAGCCCGTGTGGTCAATACGGAAAGCAAAGGTCCTCTTGCATGATCCTTGGCAGGCTCGCAGTTTGATGTCAATGTCCACCTATGACATGGCGAAACAGACTGTTAACAGAGGCTTTGTCAAATGGGTCCAAATGTATCAGCTTTCTTATAAAAGAAACACTGCCCTTAACTTGCATTAAAATAAAAAATATAAAAATTGACTGTTGTCCTTTTTTATACTATAATAAATGTTTTCCTTTACCCAAATGTCATGTTTCATTGTAGAGTTTAGTAGCACATCCTAAAAACAAAGGCCAGTACTACAGAGAGGCGTGCCCACCAAATGGTGCCCTGTTCCCCATGATGTACACTACATTTGTACCAGCATGGCATAATTTAATAGGAATACATAACCACCGTAGCAAAGGTTATGAATTGTCTTTATTTACAACATTCAGCCCGTGCCCGCAGACTGCTAATTCTTCGATTTGACCAAAGCTTACAATGTACCTCTGAGGTAAACACTAAAAGACCTTGACCAGGGGGATGAATTTGAAAAGGACATTTTTGTCATGAGTCAATGTTTAGTTACTCCCACTTATGTTCCCAAAACCAGAACTATCAAAGACTGTGTGCTCCCAGGTTTTATGGACTTTACTTCTTCCCTAATCTCCTCATCTTGTCCACTCGTCTCCTTGCCTCGTCCTTGACGACGTCTGAGAGGAGTTGATAGGTTGATGTGATATAAGATAAACCTGCATCTTTCCTGGACATATTGAGGCTAAGCCTGGAGTTAACGACTCTATAAAATTATGTATGTGAAGAAAATAAACAGCACAGTGGGTCAATTTCCACAACAACCCAGAACGCTGAACCACAATGCACTGCTTCGGTTTTGGTGCCGAGTCTTCCGCACTGTAACCAAACACATGGATGTGCACAATGTGGCGGTGCTGCTCCCTGCAACACTGTTTTGCTGAGTCTACCTGAAAATAATGCCTTTTGGACTGACTAGATAAACAGAAACGGCAGATAGATACTAGGGTTTGTGAGACAACGAGCAGCATTAGTTCCATTGCATTGGACAAAACTTGTTGGTATGTTTTGATTTTCAGAAGTGGAGTGGGAGTTGGAGTGCAGACTTGCTGGTAAATTTCAGAGAGAAAGTAGAGATTCATTCTGGTTTTTATTTTATCTACGAACACATATGGACTTAATCAAGCAATCTCTTAACAATCTGATCAATTACAAAATACCTATTTTTGTGTTGAAATCTCCATTGAACTTGATTTCTTAGTCCAGTACTAGGATTAATCTGACTCACCTCTTGCCGGTACATGTCCTCTATCTGTTTCTGGATGCGGATTCGCTGCTCCTTCAATTTCTGTGACAACACCTGCAAACGTTTCCTGAGCAAGGTCATATTCTGAGCCAGCCTTTCAGCAAACTCCACATACTTCACCTCAGAGACTGTAATCAGAAACAAACAACGAATGAATCAGAACAGACAGTCGCAGCGACTTCAATCAAAAACAAACAAATCTGAACAGACGATTGAGGGAAAATGGAGACTGAGCAAGAAGGAAAATTAGGGAAGGTTTATCAACTGATAAATTGCTATTGCAGATAAATAAATGTATTGGTAGAACAACTCAGACAGACAAACAGAAGAATAAATTAACAGACCCACCAACTGATAGGTCAATATTTTTGATTGATCTGTTTTATTCACTTACCATATCTCTGGACAATAGTCTTGCGGTTGGTATAGTAGATGTGTTTGGTCGTCAACATGGATGTAGTAGATGCGTCCTCATACCTGTAGGATGTTTTACCCGTCTTAAAGCTAATCAAGTTCAGGATTTTGGCAATGAAGCTCTTTATTTTCAATACTTCCACTAGCTATATCATTTAGAAGACTTCCTGTTTTTGTACTAACACCAGCTAGCATTGGCTTGCAAAACTACATGTAATCTACATACATCTCTCAATTAACCTAGCTGTCTCAGTCTATGATCATTGCTTTCTTTTAGCTAATCTAGCCGTCTCTATCCAGTAGCATTATTAAAAATCTCTTAGCTAACCTAGCAATCTCAGTCCTTATTGGTAACATTACTTTTCACATTTCTTATTTTTGAGGAACAGCTCCGCGACAATCTTTGAATAAACTTTTATCCTGCAATAGTGTCAAGCTGCCAATACATCGGATTGGTGAAGACACTAAATTGTTTTAGATCATATCTATTGGAAAGATATCAGTTTGTAAATTTGGGGTGTCTTTTGCTCGTCATATCCAAGGTATGTTTGGGCGTTCCTCAGTGATCTGTTTTGCTTGAACAGTTAGAATTAGTTTGTTTTGGATTTACTTGTTGCTATTACTTTTTAAGTATAAAATGTCCCGAACTATCCCACTATCTAGGAAAGTTTTTGTCTTTTACATTATTTCAGGTTTATAATGTTCCCATATCACAGATATTACACTAAGGCTTACAGGAAATTACTGCCTATTGGACCAGGTGGCCAAAACCCCTAAAGTTCAATCCCTTCATCTGAGTGTGATGTATAGAGTCTGCACTCTACTTCTGAGTGGGAACTAAGGGGTCAGTACTTCAGTTTCCTTTCGCAGATGTTCCTCAGTCTGTCCCCTGTCTGCCTCTCCGTCTCCTCCATCTGCCCCAGGAGTCTACAGCCAGACGGACACCTGGACCCCTGCAAACATTACCAATAACCTATCAATAAACCCATTTGATCAGGTGATATTGATCAAGAGTCTGTCTCTGTCTGGTTCATTAGGTGTGTGTATGCAGTGTGTGTGTGTGTGTGTGTGTGTGTGTATGCAGTGTGTGTGTGTGTGTGTGTGTGTATGCAGTGTGTGTGTGTGTGTGTGTGTGTGTGTGTGTGTGTGTGTGTTCGTTAGACTTACCCACTGCTCGTCAGAGCAGAGTGGGTAGGGTCGTCTGACAGGGCACCGCCCCTTTTCTCTGTCTCGTTCCCTGGCCGGCTGTTGCATCCAACGATGACAAACTGTAGCACACAACAACATTACACACACGTTACACACACACACACACACACACATTACACACACACACACACGTTACACACACACTCACACTATCCATAAATGCACACGTGACCCACACATTTAACTCGGCACTGTCTCTGGAAAACTGTAATGTCGCGTGTAAATTGTACATTTTCTAAAGGTAATAAAGGGATATTCTTGCACCCTAGTGATGCTTACAGATGTTATAATTTGTTGAAAAACGGCAACGTTTTCGGGTACATTTTCTAAAGGGTAACAAAAATGCTCACACTCCACTCACGCTGCCCTCTTAGAGATACATGATGTGTATTTCATAACACTGAAATACTATGACAGCATTCCATCATTGATTTGGTCAGTGTTTGCTGTGTGATAGGGTTGTTAACATTTGGTAGAATGTAGCACAGAGGAACAGGGTTTTTCTTAATTGCATAACCAGTGACATAAACAAGCTTTACTTGACCCAACACAATGTGACTGAAATAAATATTATTCCTATTCGTTAGAGATTATTAGCATGAGTATGTCTTTCGTCTTCTTTACCTTATTTGTGTTGTCTATCGTATGGTTTGTTTGCTGATATTCCAGTGATTTCTACCTTTTCTGTAGGAGGTATTGCGTTAATGCTGAATGATGTGGGAGACGAGTTAGGCATAACAGACCAAGGTAGAACTCATAAGTCACAAGTTCATACAGGCTGAGAACATCACCGTTAGTTGTTGTCGTCCTGGGTACCGAAGGTTGCAAGTTTAGTTGCATCTACTCACATACAGGTTTGTCTGGTACTCCACAGAATCTCAAATGACTTTAAAATAGCTGGTCATGTTTAATATAGGGAAAGGTCTAAGCAAAAGTTCAGTACATGATTTCTAAAACGTGATAGAGAGGAAAATGCTGAGGAATGTGTATAACGTATTCTCCGTGTGGAAGTTGGGCGAACTGCAGCAACAACAGTTTTCATTTGAACCAACCCTCCCCAATCCTCTGACACTGTATTCCCATTATTCTTTGTGTTTGTTGTGCTTGAACTCCAAAGAATTGCATGTGTTCTTTGCATACAGTCGATAACTTTGATTAATGTATTGGTAATATTGATGGTGTAATATGGTTTCAATAAATGTATTTATGAATTTTGAGAATGCAGCTACATGACTAGCTATAATAATTATTCTAACTCTGTGTGGGTTCGTGGAACGTGGAGTTCACATTCTGGTTTTCGCCCTCCAGCACTACTCTGCTGATTTAAATTCTCAACTCATCAAGCTGTGATCAATTGGTGTGTTGTGCTAAGTAAAAAAACAACAACATTGTCACCCCTTCCTGTTGCCAGGACCAGGATTAAGAAACTCACATAGGTTTAGATAACCAGATGGGGAGAACAAGACCAATATTTCAAACGGTCACAGTTGATCCAGGTCCAGGATGATTTCTATGATGTAACATCGTAATATCATATTTCTGTCAATGTCAACTTTTATCTCGCATATACTTAACTGATTGATTAATTGATGGTTTGATCAGTTTCATACCATACATATTATACAACCTGAAGCTGAAAAAATTAAACTGCAGCTGAGGCAAAAAGACTTTAATAAAGGCTTTTTATAGTGTCACAAGAGTAAGACTGGTGTCCATATTGCTACACCTTGATTTTCTCTGCTCTAAGTTGTACCCCACTTTTTGACGAGCACCACCCCTCTAAGGTGTACCCCACTTTCTGACGAGCACCACCCCTCTAAGGTGTACCCCACTTTCTGACGAGCACCACCCCTCTTTCTCTGCGGTTCACTACATACCTTGTTCCCACTGACTTGTCAATATCACTATTATGAAATTAAATAATGACAAAAGACAACCCAAACCATGAGGCTGAAGTGAACACATTTTTATTATTTGAACAGTAGCTTGGTTAGGAACAAGAGTTATAACAAAACCCAATATGCTTGGTCAGAACACTTATTTAAACAGACAGTTTCAGAGGTTACTTTGTTGTTTGGTTTTTACATGGACATTCGGGATATTGACACAATCCGCCAGGTCAGAAAAACAACCACTTAATGATCTACTCTCGGAGTCAACAGTCAGCAAAATCCCTCCCTCTCTCCCCCTCGCCCCTTCGCCCCCTCACGCCATAGCCAGCGGGCGTATCTTCATACGGGTCGTCTTCAGACTGTAGTCAGCCGGTTTGTACGTTAGCCACACCACTCCGTTCTCAATCTCGTACGGAACATTGCTGCCGGGGTCGTACTTGCCCCCTTTGTAGTACACTCCGTTTAAGTTCGCGCTCTGACAGTTGTTGTACCACCACCCACCGCCGTACATCTCCGCGCAGCTCTCCTCCCACCGGTCATTGTCCTTATCGTAGGTACTGAACTTCATCCCTGCGTGCGACAGGAACCCCTGGCCCCCCGAACTAGACTCCCCTTTAACTAGCGCATCCCCGGCGTCTCCCAGGTAGTCTGCTATCGTCAACTTATAGCCCTCGGCCTCGGAGCCTACTCGCGCTGTGTACTCGGCGGTCGCCACGCCACCCTCCCAGTCCTCCAGCTCCACCCTCAACATGCTCTCCTCCTGGGTGAGGAGATGGAGGTGTTTCAACCCCAACCACACCTCCCCGTTCCCCCGGTCGTCCACCCTTCCAAAGCCCTGCTTGTACTCGGCCCAGGAGCGGTTGAAGCTAACGCCCCCGTGCTGCCTCTGTTGAACCAGGGTCCACCCCGCTATGAGCCCTTCCTGATCACAATAGACCTCCACAACCTCCTCCCCGGCCCTGGTGGAGGGAGACAGGGAGGCGGAGGGTTGAATTTTGTACAGGCCGCTCTTTTCCCCTGTGAGGTGGTTCCTTTGGATGTCAGTGCAATCTGAAAGCAAGACGGGAGAGGCCACGAATTAGGGCCTTGAAGAAGTCAGGGACTGGAAGTTAGGATTGGTTATCTGTGTCCATTATCCCCATATACAGTAAAGCAGGCCTTCCTGATAATCTGTCCTCTAAAGTTGGCAAAAATATTCTAGTTGACTGAGAAATTAAGCAGCACCGAACATGCTCATAGACGCAGGAACTGCTGCGTTGGACTGATTATGCGGAAATTCAGTCAGGTTTAAGTGTTTTCTCTAAATGGTGTCTTTTATGGTTTTATACGACACAGTACATTATATGAGCTGTTGACCGTTTTAGATTAAGAATATTTTACTTTTACAATCAGAGATTTGCTTTGAGCTATGACAGTAACAATAATGGTTCACTCCTTGCTTATAGTTAAGACGCTAACATGCTGTCAAAGATGCTAACTGTTAATGGCCGGTAGTCAAAGGTGCTAATTGCTAATGCATAGTTTAGTTAAGGTGCTAAAGGAAGCTTGGCTAATGTGATAATTTCTGATGGCTAACGGTGTCTAACAGCAGCTAGCTAGGTCAACTATCGGGCTGTCACTCCAGGTCAGATGTACCTTTTCCCACATAATCCGCCTGCCGCTCGTGCCGAACGCTACTCTTCACACTGCGAGCGTGGAAATCCGGAATGTCGTCTTCAAAGTTCTCGCGCTCAAACGCACCGAGATCCATCCCGAATGGATCACCTCCGAAATCGCCACCACCGCTCTTGGTGCTGGTGAGAAGGCTACCACCTCCCTTGGTGCTGGTCATTTTGGTGAACGACGAAGAGAAAGAGGTACCGGTGCCATCGTCAAACCTGCTGTTGAGGAGACTGTCTGTTCTGCCACCGCCTGTGGTTTTGGTGAAAGATGAAGAGGAGGAGGAGGAGGACTCGCTCATCCCACCGGCTTTCTGTGCATCACAACCGGGTCCAGTCATTGTTTCCTCGATGCGCTCCACTGGCCCATCTTTGGTATGTGTTGTCGTTTTTCTCAGCACCTTAGTACAGCTCAACGTCTGCGTGGTCACCCTACGTGTAGCGTCAAAATCTTCACCCCCAAGGCCCCCCAGACCACCGCCGAGTCCACCCATCCCTGCGAAGAAATCCATATCGCCTTTTCCCACTTCACCGCCACTCAGCTCAGTGATCCCTTTCTTTGACGCGTCCCTCGACCCTGTGACTGTCCATGAACTCGAAGAGGACGAAGTCCCGGACGTTGCCGGCACGAACTTCGTGGTACCTGAGGCTTTGCTGACCGTGGCCGCGGACGAAGCGCTGGACCCTTCTGCCTCCAGGATCAGCTTCATGGCCTGCACCTCCGGGAAGAATTCCTGCCTCTGCTCGCCGACAATCCCAGACTTGTATTTGTTGTCGACCACAACATCTTTCAGGGGGCGGCTCTTCAGGAGGTGCAGTGTGCCGACCGTCTCCACAGACTGGACGCTTTGGGCCTCCAGCTGGTCGATCTGCTTCTCCAGGGTTACGTACGACTCCTTGTCCACAGAGAACTCTGAGTATATTTTACAGGAGCCCTTACAGGACCGTAGTTTGATGTCAATGTCGACCTGGAAGAAGGGGGAGGAAAAGAAGATATTGAGTGATAGAGGGTGAAGGAGAGATGTCATCATTTTCAACGCCTTCATCCCCACAAGTGATCTTAGACTTCATGTTGATCCTGATCCTGATCTTAATCTCATGTCCTCACCTCTAGTCTCTGCATCTCAATGACTTGGTCTCTAACTCGGGCCTTCAGAGCGTTGAGGATCCTTAGCTGGCGGTCGATCTTGATCTTGATGTCCACGATCCTCTGGCGCAGGCTCTCAGAAACTTCGTAGTATTTATTGTCGTTACCTGTCGAGAGAGTCGAGAGGAAAAGAGAGGGGGATGCTTATCCATGCAGCCAATCAATCGATTAACCAATCAGTCGATATCATCGTGGCATCACACCTGCAGTGTTGATGAGTTTTTCCTTGAGGAAGTCGTAGGTCTGTTTAGAGTCTTGGTCGGCTGATCGGTGTTTGGCTTTGTTCTGATCCAGCATCTTACGGATCTTCTCAATCTTTTTCAACAGGGAATGGTCTGCTTGGTCCAGCAGACCCTGGATACGACAGCCTGACGGGCACTTAGGACCCTGAGAAGGAGGTGGTGGAAGAGGAGAGGTCAGTGAAGGAGGAGGAGCTCGTGGAGGAGGAAGAAGAAGAGGACATGTCAGTGAAGGAGCAGGAGGTGTTGGAAGAGGAGGATGAGGAAGAGGAGGAGAGGTCAGTGAAGGAAGAGAAGGAGGTGGTGGAGGGGGAACAGGAGGAGATGTCAGTGAAGGAGGAGGAGATGCTGAAGGAGGAAGAGGAGTGGCCCTTGAAGGGGGAGGAGGTGGTGGAGGAAGAGGAGGAAAGGACAGTGAAGGAAGAGGAGGTGGTGGAGGAAGAGGAGGAAAGGACAGAGAAGAAAGAGGAGGTGGTGGAGTAAGAGGAGGAAAGGACAGTGAAGGAAGAGGAGGAGGTGGAGGAAGAGGCAGAGAGGTCAGTGAAGGAAGAGGGGGAGGTGGAGGAAGAGGAGGAACGGACAGCGAAGGACAAAAAGGTGAGGAGAATGCTCACCCAGTCATCATCTGAGCAGAAGGGCCAGCTTTTCTCTGTAGTACACTCCGCAGACTTGTAGCCAGCTTCCACTGGGCGGGTCCCACGAGGGTTCACCACACTGACTACGTCCTCAGCCTGAGAGGCAGGGGGAAAAGGGGTGGGGGTGGTTGTGGGTGGAGGGGCAACAGGGGGAGGAGGGAGGGGGTGGGCGACAGAGATTTAGAGATTGCAAGAGTACAGCAACAAAACATTTCAGCAATAACAAACAAACAATTACAGCTCACAGTTTCGGTGAAAACAAAATGTTGTTAGTATATTTCATAGTCCAGAATACTATGTGAAGAAACTATTAAAACCTCCTTTTATTCCATGCCTATATGCCCCAGAAACCTGCATTTATGCCAAAAAGGTCATTTAGATTTGTATTTTATTTCAGGTAAAAAAATATTATTTGTACAAAATGCATATTTAATTCCAGGGGACAATGCAAGATAGCACATTAATCAAACCCAAATGTCCGAAAGTGTGCAATGAATAATAAAATGAATAATGAACATGCTATCTGGTAATATCTAAATTAAGTATTTAATTTGGTATTAAATAAAGTATGAATAAACATTTTAAATGGAAATGACCATTAAATATATATTATAAATATGTTACGTTACTTAAGTGGATCCCAGGACAGCCAGGCAGAAGCAAAGGATATTGTGATAACCAATAAATAAAGTTTTATTTGAACCTATTAAATTAAAATGATCAAAATGCCTAAATAATATAAAAGTTATCCTTTGACAGCCCCATTAAACAAACGCATCATAAAAAGGTTGTGTTACCCAGGTGGAGGCGAGGACAGTCAGACAGAAGCAGAAGATATGCAGTAGCTTCATCTCTCTGTCTTCTCTTTGTTGGTCCGTCTAGAATATTAAAGCTCCGGTGCCTCGGACCCTCTATATTAACAACCCTTGATGACAAACCACATCCAAAATCACACCCTGTTCCCACTGTGGTCATCTTCTTTTGTCCACGGCATTAGGATCAATAGAAGTGCACTACATAGGGAATAGGGTGCTGTTTAAGAGCTGGGATTTGGAGTTAGTCACTGTTTGCCCGGAATGCTGTCACTCAGAGTTTTGCAAACACCAGAAAGTTTCACAACTCATTGATTGGCACAGAAGTTGGGATGGATGTCATTCCTGAAATTTTGTCATCCCCCTCCATTCTACCCTGCTGTTCTTTTTTCTTGCCCTTCGCAGATGTGGAGCAGAAAGTAAACATCAGCAGTGCTGGTCTATGAAATCTCAGTTATTGTGACCTAAATAACCCAGCTGATCCTAAATCACTGCCTACTGTTATCTTAATATGCAGAAAAATTACATTTGAGACATTTGAAATACATATAAAATTACATATAAATGTGCCTAATAATATATTTCTTTTACAAATGCATTAATTATGTTTAAACATGTATGTAAGTCACCTTATTTAGTAATTTTGTTTCATATTTGGTCATTTCACACATATTTTTAAATGCATTTTATTTCTGTACATGTTAAAAGTATTTATATATATTTTTTGTAACGGAGTATATATGCTTCAGGAATAAAATCAAAACAAGTTACATATTTAGGGTTGTTGTTATTATTTTTTTTTAGAACTCTACTCATGACTCAGCAGTTGGTATCCGTATTGATTGTTTTTAATCGACCGGTTACCTGGTTTTTGGTCTAGGGGTGATCTTTTCAACTCCATTTGCTGATTGCTCATCCTTAAGCCAAATATGACATTGAGTGACAGGGAGGTTTTTTTCATTTTAATCTTTATTCTTTAGGAGAATCAGTTGAGACCAGGACGGTTTGTCTTATGACAATAAATAAAACATATGACGACAATTTACAATTTTAGCACCACAATCTTGACAGTAATTACAGTTTTTATACTCAACAAAAGCCATTCAGCTGAGGAAACAAAATGTAAAGGATATTCCTAGTTGGTAGTACTCAGTTACTGGTCTCAGGATGGACAAGGAGTTGGCTAATAGCACGAAAATACTGTCCCTTGAGCTAGACCTACTGAAGGGAGATAATGTTTTTGTAGGGTGTGTTTGGTGAACACCACTAACCACACACATTCAAACACACATATGAAAACAGAGAACCTGCACATACACATGGGACATAAAATAAGGGAAATATCTGTTAAGTGTGTTGCCCATTTCCCAACAGTGGCAGTGACAAATTATGGACAAATGTGTTTCAACACCAGACAGGAACATAGAGATCTGAACAACATCAGTCATTAAACTCCCCTATTGCCAATCACATAGTAAATGTGGTCTTCTCGCGCCATCGTGCGTCTATTTTTAAAACCTTTATCCTCACCTGAGCGGAACTGAAATAGCCCAACGTAGATTCATATACGAACTGTTTTTGTTGTGGCACATTATGTACCTTGAACTTTCGAAGTGAGTTTCTCAATGTATTCATATTTTAACAATGTCTAATTTCTTTAATTTATCCCGTGTCATGTACATTTCTAGTCTACAGCGGCTGACACATTGTTATAGCTCGAAATCTCGAGCGTTTTTTTGCTTTGGGTCACGATTTGATCTCCCGGACTGCACGTCCCACAAAACCAACAGTACTTGCCCCAGGCATCGGTTTGACAACTCACATTACACTTCTTCAGCTAAGGAGGAGACTGTTCGGATAGGATGTGCGTCTGGGTTTTGGGGAGATACGGCGACCTCAGGTAAGACATTTACAGTACCTAGCTAGTAAAACAAAAAAGTTACCATAACGAACGTTATACCCATATGACCGGTATAGCTACTTGAAGGCTAGTCACTTGACTTAGACAGGTCAGTGACCCCATCCCGGCGTTTACTAGAAAACGCTCCGAAACCTTTGCGACACTCCGGTGCCGAAACATAGTCTCTAGGCTTGTTTCAATGTAGCCAAGTCACTAGATCTAAGCAAACGAAGTGTCATACTGGCCAAATACACCACGGCAAAGCGCTGTTTTAGGCACGAGGCATCATTTTCCCTCCTTGTCTCTCACGTGTCCTCCAGTCCCTCAGCTGGTTTATGGTGGCAAACTAGACTACCTGGTGTTTGACTACCTCAGCGAGATCACCATGTCTCTGCTCACCGCTGCCAAGACGAAGATGCCAGTGAGTTATCAATCATCATGCAACACGCTATGGATAACTAATCATATGTGCCATCAAATATCAAATTATTGTTTGTCTTGTCAGTGCTTTTGAGTCTGCTTATTAGCATTAATGTCCATGTCACAGGTCAACAAAGAAACCCTTGAGTCAGCTGTCAATCAATAATTTACAAATAATCAATGTTTGTCATGACAAATATCAAATCATGACATGACGTTTTCTGTTTTCTTTCAGAATATGGGATATGCCCCAGACTTTGTCCAAGTGGCTGTAGCTCCACATATCAACGACATCCATAGGAAAGGTCAGATATTGGATATACAGTACTGTCATAAGCAAAGGTCAACAAACCCCTTGCAGTATTTTCATTTTCCAGCCTAAAAAGGTCAATGAATAACAAGAAATGCATTACATATTTTCCTACTGATCTACGCTACCTACTTCACATTTCCAAACGTTTACCTTGTCTTGATCTAGAAGCGCCTTTAACATCCTTTTGATTGGGCTTCTGCTACTTTTGCCTGTTCCTTAGGGCAACATTATCCGTTGTAATTGTCAAAGTCACACAAAAAATGTTTCTCAAAATACATCTCTCGCACAGTGAGATTTGATATGTTTTTTTTTTTTACATTGGTTATACTTATATCATTTTGATTTCACTCTGACAACCCCCCCCCTTCCCAGTCAGTGTCAAGGCTACACATAACACAATGCTACCACCAGAATACACAAAAAACTGTTCCATG
Organism: Esox masquinongy; assembly: GCA_016801175.1. Lineage (NCBI taxonomy): Eukaryota > Metazoa > Chordata > Actinopteri > Esociformes > Esocidae > Esox > Esox masquinongy. The sequence goes on from JACXGI010010734.1 coordinate 23,786, forward strand.
AGAGATTGAACGTTAAGGCAGCAATATGTGAAGGCTCTGCCAGTATCTCTTGCCATTGTACTAGTGAAAGTCGCTCTGGACGAGAGCGTCTCCTGGGTGGGTAAAATGTGAAAGCGGATATTGTGTCCTATGAATCATTTTGTATAAAATCAAAATTAATTGATGGCATTACCAAGGTGGTTTGACCTGGCTCTTCACTCGATGATGTCATCGTGGATGATGCATGTCTGATGGACGCTGTCTGCCTCCAGCAGAGGATTAATGTCCTTTTTTGTAGTAATACTATTATTGTCAATATTTTTTATGTTGTTCTGCTTCTAAATATTTTTTAATCCAGTTTCCTTTAACCTTTATGGATTTTAAGACCTAAAGCTAGTTTAACTGGTCGTGTAGCCCTTAATCATAGAAATACGTGTAATTAAAGATGTTCATCTTAAACGCCAAAAGGAATCGCTTCTAAACGCTGATTGTCTTCTGTGTGACTGCGTCTCTGTCTCCAATCGTTGTGTGTGTGTGTCGTTGTGCGTCCGTGTGCATCCAGGCATCCGTGTGGTCAGTAACGCCGGTGGCGTCAACCCGCTGGCATGTGCCGCGGCCATACAGGAAGTAGTCAAGAAGGCGGGACTCGACCTTAGGGTTGCTGTGGTGACGGGCGACGACCTCATGTCTCAAGTAAATGCCCCTATGCTTGTTAAATTAACGTTGTCACGGTTGTCAGTGTAGCGCCTCGCTGAGATCCCCTCTCCTCTCCAGAAAGACAGTCTGTCAGAGCTGAGGTTGGCTGATGGGCAGAGCAGAGCAAAGCTACCTAAAACTCTCCACAGTATGAATGCCTACCTGGGGTAAGTCTCTCTCTCTCTTTGTCTCTCGCTGCCTTGCTAAAGTGTTCCTATATTTCTTCCTCCTCTTTCTCTCTCTCCTCTCTTTCCTCCTTCCCTCCCTCCCCCTCCCTCCCATCTGTGCTCCTCTGTCCACAGTGCTGTACCCATCCAGAAGTGTTTGGACCTGGGTGCTGACATCGTGGTGACAGGGAGATGTGTAGACAGTGCTGTCACTCTGGGACCTCTTATGCATTCTGTGGGTTTGTGTGTGTTACTCTCTGTGTGTTTACCCAGAAAGCTCTGTGTTTACTCAGATCTGATTCAGAGAGTCAGGAACAGTTCCCATACCAGGCCCTGATTCAGAGAGTCAGGAACAGTTCCCATACCAGGCCCTGATTCAGAGATACAGGAACAGTTCCCATACCAGGCCCTGATTCAGAGAGTCAGGAACAGTTCCCATACCAGGCCCTGATTCAGAGATACAGGAACAGTTCCCATACCAGGCCCTGATTCAGAGTCAGGAACAGTTCCCATACCAGGCCCTGATTCAGAGATACAGGAACAGTTCACATACTGGGCCCTGATTTAGAGAGTCAGGAACAGTTCCCATACCAGGCCCTGATTCAGAGTCAAGAACAGTTCCCATACCAGGCCCTGATTCAGAGTCAGGAACAGTTCCCATACCAGGCCCTGTGTGCGTGCATGCGAGCGAGATGTTTCTGATGTGTTTTTCTTTTCTAACAGTTTGGGTGGAAGCAGGACAATTATGACCTTTTGGCAGCTGGAAGGTACACACACACACACACACACACACACACAGGTTCCAGTATGAGTCTGCACACAAGGTTAACATGTTCTCTTTGAATTATCGTTAAGAATAAAAACAGTTGGAGAAACATAAATCTTTGGTGTAAGTCTGTCTTCTTGCTCCAGCCTCGCAGGTCATCTAATAGAATGTGGGGCCCAGTCAACTGGAGGAATACACACTGACTGGGACACTGTTCCAGACTGGTGAGGATGCAACACACACACACACTTTTCCCATGATGCTCCACCTCAGGGATAATCCGTCCTGGTCCTGGAAGGCGTGGTTTGTTTATTTTAGAAACCTAGAAGACTGGGGTTGCTGAGTTTAGTCAGTCACTGACCTGACCAGTCGGCTCGGGTGGTCCGGTGCAGAGAGAAGACGAGGCTGTAGCGGCGTCTCTCTGGGAACTACTTAAAACTACCAAAGACTCTCATCAGAGACCGGCGCTGTCGGTGCTTTTCACATGTTCACCCGGGCAGTAGTAACAGAATGTCTGAATAGAATGGCAACGTCTGACCAGGGTTCCGCTGACCAGGGTTCCGCTGACCAGGGTTCTGTTGCTCACTATGCCTACCTCTCTCTCTTTCTGTCCTTCCCTCCCTCTCCTCGTAGGGATAACATGGGTTTCCCGGTGGTGGCATGTTCAGCCGACGGTTCCTTTGTGTTGTCTAAACCCCCCCAGACAGGCGGACTGGTGTCATTTGGAACCGTTGCCGAGCAACTGGTGTACGAGATTGGCGACCCTCAGAAGTACCTGCTCCCCGATGTCTCCTGTGATTTTTCTCAGGTCAACATCACTGAAGTTCCAGGTACACACACACACACACACACACACACACACACACACACACACACACACACACACACACACATAATTCTGGTATGTAGATGAGCCAACATGTGAACATGACCAGTCAATGAAGTGTTCCTTATATTGAACTCCAGTCAGTCCAGTTTTTCAAAAGCAATCTTGAATTGGATAGAATTAAGAAATCGTATGAGTGGAACAGGCGTCACCCATTTTCAATTCGATGATCTGTACATTATTCATATTATCAGTTCTTATTTAGAAATCCGGTTAGATAACCTTTGATAAACTGGGCCCTCTGCCTGTTGGAAGGATGAGGATTGAAAAGGGCGAGAGAGAGGGTGAGGGTGACAGGAGTTAGGTTAGGTTGAGGGAAAGGCGGACAGGGGTTAGGGTGAGGGAGAGAGTGACAGGGGTTAGGTTAGGGTGAGAGAGAGGGTAACGGGTTAGGTTAGTGTGAGGGAGAGGCTGACAGGTTAGGGTGAGAGAGAGGGTGACAGGGGTTAGGTTAGGGTGAGGGAGAGGGTGGGTGACAGGGGTTAGGTTAGGGTGAGAGAGGGTGACAGTGGTTAGGTTAGGGTGAGGGAGAGGGTGACAGGGGTTAGGTTAGGGTGAGGG
>JACXGI010010735.1:0-26854 GCA_016801175.1 Esox masquinongy
GATTCACAAAGAGTGGACTGCAGCTGGAGTCAGTGCTTCAAGAACCACCATGCACAGACGTATGCAAGACATGGGTTTCAGCTGTCGGATTCCTTGTGTCAAGCCACTCTTGAACAAGACACAGCGTCAGAAGCGTCTCGCCTGGGCTAAAGACAAAAAGGACTGGACTGCTGCTGAGTGGTCCAAAGTTATGTTCTCTGATGAAAATAAATTTTGCATTTCCTTTGGAAATCAAGGTCCCAGAGTCTGGAGGAAGAGAGGAGAGGCACAGAATCCACGTTGCTTCAGTCCAGTGTAAAGTTTCCACAGTCAGTGATGGTTTGGGGTGCCATGTCATCTGCTGGTGTTGGTCCACTGTGTTTTCTGAGGTCCAAGGTCAACGCAGCCGTCTACCAGGAAGTTTTAGAGCACTTCATGCTTCCTGCTGCTGACAAACTTTATGGAAATGCAGATTTCATTTTCCAACAGGACTTGGCACCTGAACACAGTGCCAAGCTACCAGTACCTGGTTTAATGACCATGGTATCACTGTTCTTAATTGGCCAGCAAACTCGCCTGACCTTAACCCTATAGAAAATCTATGGGGTATTGTGAAGAGGAAGATGCAATACGCCAGACCCAACAATGCAGAAGAGCTGAAGGCCACATCAGAGCAACCTGGGCTCTCATAACACCTGAGCAGTGCCACAGACTGATCGACTCCATGCCACGCCGCATTGCTGCAGTACTTCAGGCAAAAGGAGCCCCAACTAAGTATTGAGTGCTGTACATGCTCATACTTTTCATGTTCATACTTTTCAGTTGGCCAACATTTCTAAAAATCCTTTTATTGTATTGGTCTTAAGTAATATTCTAATTTTCTGAGATACTGAATTTGGGGTTTTCATTAGTTGTCAGTTATAATCATCAAAATTAAAAGAAATAAAAACTTGAAATATATCAGTCTGTGTGGAATGAATGTATGCATTATACAAGTTTCACTTTTTGAATGGAATTACTGAAATAAATCAACTTTTTGATGATATTCTAATTTTATGACCAGCACCTGTATATGCATCAATGTCGGAAACGTTCCCACAAGACCACAGGGACTGCTGATACTCGGACCAGCTCCATAGTCTTCAAATACAACTTCTACTGCAGCCGTTACATTTTTTGCTGTACTAATGTGGGAAACAGAACATTTATTAATGGAACTAAAGTGTACTCTTGTGAAACGCAAACAATGAAATGCCTGCCCTGCACTTTATTTGAGTGCCCTCCGTAGTCATTTGTTTGTGAATACAGTATATTTCTGAAGGGGCAGCTATTAATTCAGATTGAGCATTCGATTGCCTGAAAATGGTGAAGGGTGAATTGGGATCAACTTTGGTTGTCCAACAGAGGATTTGGGATCGAACTTTGTTTGTCCAACAGGGAAAAGATTCCAGCGAAACACAACAGCAACCCCGGTGATTGGTTATAGGCCTAGGTGAGGGTAATAATGACGTTGTTGAACTAGTTAACAGATTCGCAAGCCTGAATAGCGCTGCTTTACTGCCCGCTTGTTGATGCTACATTTCTATTTGAAATGAATAGGAGCTGACCGCGTGGATTTCGCAGGTGTATCTCCACCCTTAGCCTGCCAAAATCTAGCTTGACTACAATTATCTTTCAAACATAGCATATATTTGTTAGCCAGCTTTATTCTGATAAAAGCAAGGTCAGCTTAACTGACACTCATTGGCTGACTATACTTTTAATATTGGTGTTTTTCAGTTTTTCTTTAAATGGGAGTCCCTAATGTTTTCCAGCCTGCATAGGCTCAAAAATCAAATCAGGTAAGGGAGCGTGTGATTTCAATATTCAGACCAAAACAACAGCCTATTTATATATTTTTTAAAAGGTTTACTTGGCATAGGGAAGATCTTGTTGTATGGCCTCTATTTTTCTATGAACACCCACTAAACACCCTAGACCATATGTGATTATCAAAACACTAACCCTGCACCTAAAGAGTGGCAATTTCAGTTACAGTTGTTTAGCCTACATAAATATATTTCACTATTTTAGAGGTAAGAGCTCAACCAACTTTTTTTGTCACTGTATCACCTCTTTTGACCAAAGTTGCAGATGTAGACAAGAAAAATTCACTTGGATTCTAATTTCATGCACTATGACATGGTGTTGACAATTGTGGTGGGTCTCTTTCATTTGCTCCTGTCCATTCTATCTCCAGAGTGGGCACACGTGTTCATTGACATATAAAAACTGTTTAATAGAAATTTTAACGCTGCCATTCATTCCTTTCACATCTACAGTAATCTAAATGGGATACATTATGCATTTTTCAAGAGGTCTGTTGGTTAATATAACAAAGTTTTGTATGTCAAACCAGTTTCACGTCACGTCATTACAAGAGAACAGGACAGGTAAGAGAGGAGAGGAAGTGGACAAGATAGGGAGGACAGGAGGTGATTTTTAAGAAAGGAGACACAAAGAAAAGACCAGAGAGAAGACTAAGGAGAGAAACTTGATCAGAAGGAGAAGAACATGAGACAAAGGAGACAGACCAGACAAAGACCAAAAAGAGTGTCAAGGAGAAAAGAGGAAATTCAGTACTTATATGTACTTTCTCCCTGGAGAAAAGGCTCTGCATCATTCTGACTGAAAATGACCACTTTTCCAATCTACTGACCCAGCCAAAATCAAAAACGTCCTTCATTTTCAATTCAGAAATCTTATCAGCTTATGGCAGGGTATAAAGTTAATGTATTAAATTAATATATCGAGAAAATCTGTAGTATAGGCTCAAAAAAATTAGATGGAAAATACATTATACCTATACCTTACGAATTGTATAAACTTACTTTGAACTCTCTGCTGTGCTGTGGGGTGTATTCAAATGTCCACAGGGCACGGACCAGTCCAGACAGCTGCTCTGTCACCTCGCCTCTGTCCTGAAGGCCCTTTCTTCCCAAATGCACACTGTTTGTCTTTGGTTTCTCCTTCTCCTCGTATGTTTCTTCACCTCCCCGATATTGTTCCAGTGCCAAATACTCAGCAAAGAGTTCTGTGTTGCTCAGGCACTGGAGGATGGCATTCATGAAGCAAGTGTTACCATGGTTTTTGAGACCAGAAACTCCAGGGACCTTCTCTCCAAGGAAACCCCTACAGCCCCCATCATCTAAAACTAGTGAATCCTTGCCTCCAGTTCTGAATAATGTAAAACCCCCATCGTCTTTGTCACCTTCAATAGCATGCCCATCTGATCCAAAATGGGACAAGGTTGTCAGGGTACGGAGGACTCTACCCATAAAACTACCCACAGAACGCACAGAGCCTCGTCTAAAGAGCTTTTTGCCGAAGCTTCCAGATTTCTTGTCTTTAGTTGTGGCTTTACTTGACATGATAGATTGGCTTGTTGGGAACCCCACATCAATGCAATCAATATCGAAATACAAGCTTCCCTGTGCGGCGTGAGCTAGCTAGCAACCCAGAATTACTTTCAACTGTCTCGTACTACATCTCAATGAGGATTGGTAAACTAAGTTACTTCTAAAACCATAAGCTAATCTTAGCTAGCTGGGATTCGTTGCCCATGTTAGATGTATAGCAGTAGCCAACACTAAATACGTGTCTGCATACATGTTGAAAGACAATGTTGTTTTTCTAGCTAGGGAATTGGATATCTTACAACAGCGTGTCAGCTTACGTTAACGTCCACACAACAAAAGTCCATACTACTTAATCTACTAGCTAACTTATTTACCAATTTCCTACAGATTTGCTATGAATTAACCTTATACAGATACGGTCAGTACAGTAGCTAAAGCGTTAACTGGCTAAGTGACCGCATATTAGCAGTTACCTAACTACATGTAAATGCGTTCCCTGTGTAAATCCACATTAGCCACTTATGTTTATATAAGTCGTTTATTGTACCTACCTAGCATATCTGATTGTTTAGAAATTTCACTTGCGTTTGCGAATTAGTCAGCTAGCTATCTATTTAGCTTTGCTAGCAAAATATGCTAACGTTAGCCTCTGCATGATGCCCTGCGCTGAAGAGTCCTTAGTTCAAAACGTTCTAAAAATATACCAACCCAGCAACAGACATTTCATTCCGTGTCCTTGAATACAGTAAATACGTGTAGTTGAGTTGTATTTTACGATTTTAATTATTTCAGAGGAGTGCAGTGTTCTCCTAAATCCGAGGTCCCATTGCAACGGGGAAGCAGTTTTGAACTATAATCAGCAAAAAAAAAAAAAAAAACACTGGCACTGCAGGACAGCAATTGGATCTGACTGCGGCAAGTGTCATGGGGGCGTTCTCCGACAAGAGCGTTCTCTGACAATGAACGCCCCTTCTCTTTAAGGTCTTTACGCTGAACCAGGGGCGATTCTAGGATTTGCTTATGGAGATACATTTCTATCAAAATGTTGTAAACTTGTTAAGTAGCAAGTCACATATATATACAACAAGTCACAAATACATAATGCAACTGTCAAAAAAAATCACAGTCAAATAAAAATTATGCTTATAGTTTCACAAACACCTGTCAAAATCCCAAAACAAATGATGAATCGTTAACAAAAACAAAGGATAAGCTGCGAGGTGGGGCTTCCATGGGTCGGACCTGTTTGTTCAGCACATCCCAAGATGCTCAATTGGATTGAGATCTGAGGAATCTGGAGGCCAAGTCAACACCTTGAACTTGTTGTTGTGTTCCTCAAACCATTCCTGAACCATTTTTGCTTTGTGGCAGGGCGCATTAACCTGCTGAAAGAGGCCAATGCCATGAGGTATTACCGTTGCCATGAAAGGGTGCACATGGTCTGCAACAATGCTCAGGTAGGTGGTACATATCAAAGTAACATCCACATGAATGGCAGGAACATTGCCCAAAGCATCACACTGCCTCCGCCGGCTTGCCTTCTTCCCATTGTGCATCCTGGTGCCATGTGTTCTCCAGTTATGCGAAGCACACGCACACGCATGATTCATCAGACCATGCCACCTTCTTCCATTGCTCCGTGATCCAGTTCTGATGCTCAGGTGCCCATTGTAGGCGCTTTCGGCAGTAGAGAGGGGTCAGCATGGGCACCCTGATGCAACAAATTCGCAAAAAACTGCAGTGCACTGTGTGTTTTGACACCTTTCTATCAGTACCAGCATTAACTTTTTCAGCAATTTGAGCTACAGTAGCTCGTCTGTTGGATCGGACCACACGGGCCAGCCTTCGCTCCCCGTGTGCATCAATGAGCCCTGGCCGCTTATGACCCTGTCGCCGGTTCCCCGCTTTTCCTTCCTTGGACCACTTTTGATACGTACTGACCATTGCAGCCCGGGAACAGCCCACAAGGGCTGTAGTTTTGGAGATGCTCGAACCCAGTCGTCTAACATCACAATTTGGCCCTTGTCAAAGTCACTCAGATCCTCACGCTTGCCCATTTTTCCTGCGTCTAACACATCAAATTTGAGGACAGAATGTTCACTTGCTGCCTAAAAAATCCCACCCACTGACAGGTGCCATGATAATGAGATAATCAGTTATTCACCTCACCTGTAAGTGGTCATAATGTTACGGCTGATCAGTGTATAAACAGCTCCCAAAAAAATTAAGAGACCACTACACCTTTTTCTTTCCTTTCCAAAAATGTTGAAGAGGAAAGTTTTGAGCGAGGAACAGAAGCGTTCAATTTGCAGTGGTCTCTTAATTTTAACCCTTCTGTTCCTCACTTAAAACCTCCCCCAACCAAAAGCCCTGGGTAAATGGTAATGTCCGTCCTAAGCTCAGAGCACGGCCCTCCGCCTGTAGCTCTGGGGACCTGGAGGCTTGGAGGAGAACCCAATATGACCCATGGAAGGCAATCATGGATGGAAAAAGAGAATACAGGGATAGGTTGGAGTCTAACTACCACAGCTGACCCCAGATGCATGTGGGGAGGACTGCAACACATCACAGAATACAAGGGGAAAAATAGCAATGATGCTTGTCCCGCCGCCTTGTTCCCTGACAAGCTTAACACCTTCTATGTGCAGTTTGAGGCAACCAAAACAATTCCTTCAGCGAGGCTTGCTAAAGACCAGGATGACTACACTCTGTCCCTAACCACGACTGATGTGAGGAGAGTTTTTAAAAAAAGTGAACCCTCGGAAGTCACCAGGGCCAGATGGCATTCCAGGCCGTGTCCTCAGGGGGTGCACTGACCAACTAGCGGAGGTTTTCACCTCCATATTCAACCTCTCCCTGTCTCTGTCTGTAGTCCCCTCCTGCTTCAAATAGACCTCCATCATCCCTGTACTGAAGAAACCACCTGCCTGAATGACTACCGCCCTGTAGCACTGACCTCCACCATCATGAAGTGCTTCGAGCAGCTGGTCAGAACTCACATCTGCTCCATCCTTCCTGACACCTAGGACCCCTTTCAATTTGCATACCACCCCAATAGATCTATGGACGATGCCATCGCCCTGACGACACACACCGCCCTCTCCCACCGGGAAAAAGGCAACACATATGTGAGGATGCTGTTTGTGGACTACAGCTCTGCATTCAACACTATTGTGCCTGCCAAGCTTGTTCCTAAGCTCAGGGCCCTGGAACTTAACACCTCCCTTTGCAATTGGATCCTGGACTTCCTGACAGGCAGACCCCAGGTGGTGAGAATGGGCAACCTCACCTCCTCTGCACTGACCCTGAGCACTGGAGCCCCCCAGGGCTGCGTACTCAGTCCCCTCCTGTACTTCCAGTTCACGCATGACTGCATGGCCACATGCAGCTCCAACATCATCCTCAAATTCATGGAGAACACTACCATCCTGGGTCTCATCTCCAACAACGATGAGACCGCTTACAGAGAGGAGGTATGGAACCTGGCTACATGGTGCCAGGACAACAACCTCTCTCTCAACATCTGTAAGACTAAAGAGATTATTGTGGACTTCAGGAAGTGGCAGAGGCGGGATCACACCCCCATACACATCGATGGAGCTCAAGCTCCATTCTTCACAGTGATCTTGACAGTCTTTGGGCCCTCTCGCTCATTTAGTCTTTCTTTCTCTGCTGTCACCCACTGAGTGAATGTAACCTTCACCATGCCATCAAAACTGGAGAGTTCAACAGTTTTATCTTTGCAGTCTGGACACTCTTCATACATGCATGCCTTGCTGGATGTGTCACAGGTTATCATTTGGGTCAACCTCTCAAGATCTGAAGTCTGTGTAAGCCTTAACTGGTGTAGTTTCTCAGCAACAAATCCAAGATTTTCATGGATTTTGCACTGGCATGTGTTGCAGTCAAACAGAGTGGGATGTACAACCCAAAATGGTCTAAGTTGACAGAAAAGGGAGTGTGATAATTTATTCAGATTTTCAGAAAGGAATTTCTTATGCAGATTTTGAATGGTGTCAACGAGAAACCTTTTTTGCTTCTTCCCCTTATTCCTGGTAAGTATTTGTTTTTGTCCAGTTGTAATTCAACTTACATCGTCTCAGGTGAAAAAGGATTTTACTTTTGACTTCAGATCTGCGGTAAATCTATTTGTTGGACATCTGTTAAATTTGCAGAGATTTTCAGTTTGAACAAGACTGCAACGCTTTTTTGAAAATCCAAGGGCCTTCTCGTCTTCTTTCATCGTTCAGTAGTTTCTTGAGATTTTCTATTTTTTTACACAGTCTCTCTCTTTTTTTTTCTGGATAACTGCTGTCCTTTTTCACGTTGCCTGAAAAACGTCATAAAACATTGTTACAATGTGCATATCATGTCTTATATGCATTACATTTAATATATGGTTTAATTTTATGATTTTCTGATTTATTTTTAACTTAATATCCTGACCTTGAAAGTCTTGAAGGTATTTCTGCCTTCTCTCAGGATCTGCATCTCGATGCGCACAGCATTGTCTTTGTCTCTCAGCTGCACTTTTTGGAGCCATAATAGAGGCAGAGACATCTGCAACTTGCATTATTAAATATTATTCTATTAATATAAGGTGTTAATCACAAACATAATTCACTAAATGGTTCCCAAAAGGATACAGAGCCACCCGGTCACATATATTCCACCCTGTCACAATGAAACCTGTGACGGGGGGAACGTGACAGGGTGGAAAGTTTCCTTCAACATTGTCTGCAGTTCTCTACTGTATATGTGTAGAGAACTATGTTTTGTGTGACATGATGGATATTTCAAGCTTGACAGACCCCATCTGACAAGAAAAATTAACAAATAAACAGCTTTTGAACACGGCTCCTTAAAAGGCTTGAATGATGTCACTTCCTCAGTGGTATATCACTTAAAGCAACAGCACATTTTTTATGGCGATGATTAGTTAGTGTGACAGGGTGGAAAGTAGAAATCACAGACACCAATAAATCCTACAATTTGTACAAAATATCATGGATTTATTTTGAATATGTGTATACTATATGAATAATGACCCATATTCCTGAAAATAAAAAGGTTTTGTTTTAATGACAGCATTTTTAGTAATATTTTGGATGCAGAGGTCATAATGGTCAGTTCGGACATGTGAAAATGTCTGTATATCAATGTAAAAAAGTGAAAAAATATTATTTTACTCCTTTTAAATCAAATATTATTGTATATATATATTGTTAATGGGGAACTTGAGTTATTGTTTGTAAGCTTCTGGAAACATGTTGGCACATACAGTGTACCTAATAAACCTTTTTAAATGTTGGTTACACAAATGGCACCCGTTTCGTGGAATGACTCAATACATGATACCTGAGGAAAGCACGGAACATCATCAAAGACCACAGCCTGTTCACACTGCTGCCGTCTGGTAGATGCTACCGGAGCATCGGGGCAGACACTTCCAGACTCAAAAACAGTTTTTTTTCCTCAGGCCATGAGGCTCCTCAACCAGCAACACTGATCTATGATCATACTGATTACACACAAATTTTCCAGATGCTCTGATGTCCTTTCAGGTACTTCTAATGGACATAAGAATATTCCTTTGCCTGTACCATTCATAAGCATATTACACTCATATGTATCTATAATACACAATACTTCTACCATATATACTCCCCATCCTACAATAATGTATGCTAGTTTACATTTTTATGTATATTACTGCCATACTTGCCATATCTAAATGTTCAATACTACCCAGATTGCTGCTAGTTTACAGTATTCTTTTTTTTTTTAAACTGCTGCTAGCGTACAGTGTTACAGTGGATATAAAAAGTCTACACACCCCTGTTAAAATGCCAGGTTTTTGTGATGTAAAAGAATGAGACAAAGATAAATCATGACAGAACCTTTTCCACTTTTAATGTGACCTATAATGTGAACAATTCAATTGAAAAACAAACTGATATCTTCGAGGGTTAAAAATGAAAAATAAAAAATTTAAATTTGTGATGCATTTGGTGAAACAGTTCCAAACCCTGGTTAAGATTAAAGTTGAGAATGGCTGTACAGTTGAAGTCGGAAGTTGAAAATTGAATCAAATCTTTCGACCACTCCACATATTTCATGTTAACAAACTATAGTTTGGCAAGTTGGTTAGGACATATACTTTGTGCATGACATAAGTAATTTTTGCAACAATTGTTTACAGACAGAACATTTCACCTACAATTCTCTATATCACAATTCCAGTGGGTCAGAAGTTTAAATACACTATGTTGCCTGTGCCATAGGCTAATTGACAAAATTTGAGTCAATTGGAGGTGTACCTTTAGATGTATTTCAAGGCCTACATTCAAACTCAATGCCTCATTGCTTGACATCATTAGAAAAACAAAAGAAATCAGCCAAGACCACAGAAAAGAAATTGTGGACCTCCACAAGTCTGGTTCATCCTTGGGAGCAATTTCCAAACGTATGAAGGTACCATTGTTCATCTGTACAAACAATAGTATGCAAGTGTAAACACCATGGGACCACGCCGCCGTCATACCGCTCGGGAAGGAGACGTGTTCTGTCTCCTAGAGATGAACGTCCTTTGATGTGAAAAGTGCAAATCAATCCCAGAAGAACAGCAAAGGACCTTGTGAATATGCTGGAGGTAAAAGGTACAAAAGTATCTATATCAATAGTAAAACAAGTCCTATATTGACATAACCTGAAAGGCCGCTTAGTAAGGAAGAAGTCACAGTTCCAACACCGCCATAAAAAAGCCAGACTGCGGGTTGCAACTGCACACAGGGATAAAGATTGTACTTTGTGGAGAGATGTCATCTTGTCTGGTCTGATGTAACAAAAATTGAACTGTCTGGCCATAATGACCATCGTTATGTTTGGAAGAAAAAGGGGGAGCCTTGCAAGCCGAAGGTCACCATCCCAACCGTGAAGCACGGGGGTGGCAGCATCATGTTGTGGGGGTGCTTTGCTGCAGGAGGGACTGGTGCATTTCACAAAATAGATGGCATCATGAGTAAGGAAAATGATGTGGATATTCTGAAGCAACATCTCAATACATCAATCAGGAAGTTAAAGCTTGGTCGCAAATGGGTCTTCCAAATGGACAATGACCCCAAGCATACTCCCAAAGTTGTGGTAAAATGGCTTAAGGAAAACAAAGTCAAGGAATTAGAGTGGCCATCACAAAGCCCTGACCTCAATCCTATAGAACATTTTTGGTCAGAACTGAAAAGCGTGTGAGAGCAAGGAGGCCTAAAAACCTGACTCGGTTACACCAGTTATGTCAGGAGAAATAGGCCAAAAATCACCCAACTTATTATGGGAAGCTTGTAGAAGGCTACCCGAAATGTTTGACCCAAGTTAAACAATGCTACCAAATACTAATTGAGTGTGTGTAGACTTCTGACCCACTGGGAATGGGATGAAATAAAATATAAGATGAAATAAATAATTTTCTCTACTATTATTCTGACATTTCACATTCTTAAAACAAAGTGGTAATCCTAATTGACCTAAAACAGGAATTTTACTAGGATTAAATGTCAGGAACTGTGAACAACTGAGTTTAAATTTATTTGGCTAAGGTACATATAAAATCTCGACTACAACTGTATGTTGAGGAACATAGTCAGGGTAGGGAGATTGTCAGGGTGGTGGAATCAGAGTAGATCAAAATTAAAGGAATTACTACACTTTCTGTTTGATTTGAGTTGGATCAAGTCCACCAGTTAGCATAGAAATGACTAAGTAACCTACCTAGCAAGGCATACTCTAGCATATTGTATAACATGGTATACAGTTTAAAAACCAAAACAAACCAGAAAATGCAGTCTACACACATTAGTAATGCATCTTAAGTAAGCTGCAATCTTTCTGTTGGTTTAAATGTAACACATATTGCTATGTAACCAACCTCACACACTGTAGTGGGATGTGAAGTTTACAGCTCAGTCTGCACTAAACCCACTGACCCCTGAATATTCTATAGGGGGTGTGGCTGAGTGTGTGTGCGTGAGGATTGTACCAAAAATAAAGAGGTACTCCACCTAAGAGATGATTCTACCTCATTTCCACTCTCTTTTGGAACCAGTAAACTCATCCAGACAGTTTTTACATGTTTTCTTCTTTCTAAATATATGTTTAACTTCTCCGTGCTAACTTTTTAACTTCTACATGCTAACAATTCTAAAAACTGTCTGGTTGAGTTTATTGGCTCCAAACAGAAATGAAATTGAGGTAGAAGCATGTTCCTCTAAACTGTTTTTTAAAAGGATATATAAAAACAGGGGGCACCAGGAGGGCATTTTCCACCATTGAGGCATTCCATGAGGACACATCGTCTTGCATGTAAGAGCACATAGAGGCCAACAAATTTTCTAGCATGTTGGGCAGCCTACATGGCACTGCATCACATTATCTCCATTGGAAGGGCACCCACTAGGACACTTAATCACATTTCCTCACACATAGGGGCACCCAATTGTGATGCAGGACACTGCATCACAATTTTTCCACTGGAAGAGCACCCATTAGTGCACTGCATCATATTTTCTCCACTGGAAGGGCACCCAGAGAGCACTTCATCACGTTTTCTGCACAGGAAGGGCACCCAGAGGGCACTTATTCATGTTTTTTTTTTGCATATAGGAGCACCTTGGAGGGCACTTAACCACATTTCCTCACAAATAGGGGCACTGCATCACAATTTTTCCATTGGGGCGCTACATCACGTTTTCTCGCACGTTGGGGCACCCTAGAGGGCACTTTATCATGCTTTCTTGCACACTGGGACACTGTAGAGAGCACTTTATCATGTTTTATCTCCAATAGGGCCATCCAAGAGGGCACATTTGCAGCATTTTTTTCTGACTATGGGGACCAGTATTTTTTCTGACTTAGCCCAAAACACAACAACATTTGCAGAAACGCTGCATTTCAGGTTACTCACAACGGAAGTGCTCCAGACCACTAGGGGCAGTGCCAAGTGGAATTAGTTGGGTTTTCAACAAAATATACATTTCACTTCATACCGGGTGACTGACTTTGGGCGCTTTTACGTTATTGTTTTCATTATTAGCTAGCTATCGTGAACACTTATCAGACTACTTTTTTTGCGATGAGTAAGATTACATTTCTGCCCCGCGAAGGAGGTAGTAATGAACATTGATTCCCGTTCGATGAAGAAGTCAGAAAAAGCTGGTTGGTGGCAGTACATCGTGACATTAACATGTCACAAAGATGTGCAATACACATTTCATTGCCAGTGACTTTGCTGAGGGGAAAGTTGGAGGACGGTGGTACCTAAAAAAGTGTGGTTTCTACCGTCTTCGCATGGAATAGTCATATTAAAACAGACCTGGTGTTTGGGAAAGGCGACCGAAACCCCCTGCCCCTACAGAAGACGAACAAGGCGGGAAATGTTTGCTAACAACGATGGACTGTGCAGTTTCTGATCCAATCTAGACGCATGATCACTGTGCAGGCCCTGATCCCACAGCCCTGGATATGGCCTTAATAATGGCGAACTAGGAGCAAGCAAGAGAATTTCAGGAGCTTCAAACAAAGCTGGAAAACCTGACAACACAACACCACTTTCGTGTACAGTGGTTTACTGGGATCTGACGAAGACATTGGTTTTTACACAAGGTACAGTAATTGTTTACTATCCAGCAATCCCAAAGTCCTATGTTATTCAAAACTAGGACACTAAATCTAACCAAATGTAAGCCTATTGAATGAAAATTGTCTTAGCACTAGTTATGCACTGCTGTGTTGAAACTGTTTAAAAAAACTGAATTGCAGTAAAACAAGAAATGTATAATAAATATCTGAAAGAATCAGGATGTTAAGACTAATACAGGCTGCAACATTAGCTAGGTCAAGTCTAGTGCTTCTTGATACCAATAGAAGAAGGGCAATCATAGTAATGAGTGAAGTTCAAGCAAGCAGTCAGCTCCATGTCAAGCCGGTATAAATGTACATTTGTTTTTGCTTTGGGTCACTGATTTGGAGCAATTGTTAGGGAGATGATTTGGTGATCCATGCATTATTTTTTAAAATACAACCAACTGCATTAAGTAATAGCTACATGTAATAAATTGTTTATTGTATATTACCTGATTTTGTGCCTACCAATAGGCTGTAGGTTACTTCACAAATGTCAAAATATGAAATGTATAATTTGTGGATGAAATGTATCAATAACTTGTAACAGTGCAATGCATATCAATTGTTTGTGTAGATCTTGTATTGCCCTTAATAAGCAAATTAGTTTTAGTAAGCACCGAACAGACAAAATGAAAGATCCAACAGCATGTCAATGTAAAACAGAAGATATACATTTATTAATAAATATGAACTGTTATTTGTTGAACTGTTGAAATGATACACATTAAAATGTATTCTTCATACAATCCATATTTGTTTTTTCTTTATGGGAACACTAATACTTGTTTTGAAAACTGAATTTATACAGGTGCTAAAATGTAACAACTTCAAACAAATACTAATTCTTAAAATGAATTTGTAACAACTGAACTAGCACCCAAGCAGGGGGATACAATCAGTTGCGAGAAAGACTTTTCTGCAAGTAGTGGTAAAAATTAGTGGTCAACCTTCTCTCTAATAGTGTTTGAAACCTGAAGATCTTTATATATTCTCTCAACTAGAATGTCCTCCTGAGCACAGATGACAGTCACATCAGCTACAAACTGTTAGAAAGATTTGACCTTGCACCTCCCAGTAGTAGGCATGTGATCTCTTCAACTTCAGCTCTCCATTCTGTATTTTCAGGTAAGGCCACTCCACATAACTTTGTACACTTGGCCACTTAGCCTCCAAGAAACCAAAGTGGGACCTCACACTTGGGTCAAATATGATGCCATCTGGAGGTGATCCTAACCATGGGGCATCTGGGTGGACTACAAAGCCACATGGGAAGAAGTTACCATTTTTCAATGTGCAGCCCCCTTTTCATCTCCATGGTCTGCATACCAGATCCCTTGAACATCCATTCTACTAGGTGGTCAGTGGATGTCTCCCCTGGTACATGGCAAACCTCTGGGAAACGTGAGGATGTTATTCTCCTTTTCCTAAGCTGATGCCTTTCAGTGCTGCTGCTCTGCTCCCTTGTACCTCCCTGGATTTTGTCGTGGTGTCGTGGCTTTGTCATGGAGCTGCTCTTGATGAGTAAGGACATAGACACAGAGAAGACTGAAGCCTGCAGCAATCTAATAGAAGTGGTGGTGTAGAAGGGGCATCAGGTATCTTCACAATTTCATGAGTTTTTGGCTGCGGAGGGTGATAAGACAGTACACTGCCAGCTTGCACTGGCCCAAAGGCAGAATAAATCAGGGGAACGTTGGCTGGCATGTCCATGGTTGTCACATGAGGGGCAGTAAGTGGAGTAAAGTTAGCATATCTTTCTGAGACGTGGAGAAGTTCGATGTCAGGCATTTGTCTGCGGAGAGCTTTGTAGAGGGAACTCCTGCATAACATTTTAAGCTTTTTTTGACATAATTGATGGCTTAAAGGTGTAAAAGCTCAGTGAACATCAAATAACATGGATTATAACATACAGATTTACAAACTACAAATATCACATTTCTAAAACATTAATTTGAGGTGCCTCTAACCCTACCTTATTCCATCAGCACACAAGTTAGTTGGTTTCCGAACCGCCATGCTATCAACTGGACCAGGCTTCACACCCTAAAGAACAAGTAGTAACAATCTTTTGCAACAGACTTACTATTACATAGGATAACTAATGTATGTGCATTGTTTTGGGCACTGTAAAGACTCACAAGTGTTCTTGGCTTGTGCCAACGTTGTCCTGTCCCTGTGCAGCTGTGAACAGATGGTGCAGCAAGAGTGTTGAGTAGTGAGAAGTGTGCCATCTGGTAAAGCTGACCAACCAGGTGGTTGCACATAGCACTTCCTGCAACTCAGGGGCAGTGGCTTTGGACCACTATGACTGGTACAGAGTGCTTTAACATCTATGAAATGAAGAAAAACGTTATGAAGTGCAGAAATGAAAAGCAAATGTAATTTACCAAAATGTATCCAGGTTAGGAATGACGAGGTGCACAACTCAGGCCCTCAAGGTAGGCCATAAATACAACTGGAACAGGTTAAAGGTTTTGTTCCTTGTTCAACAACCCTCAGTTATGTATACTCGTGAGAGTGATACGATAATCTAGTGATTAAGATTAAATGTAAACACTGTCTCCTACATATGTTGACCAGAATTACAGTGTCCGACAGAACAAGTTTTCTTTGCAATGTTGCTAGTATCTATCATCTTTCCCTACTCGCATGCTGTGCGGCTTTACGCTCTTCCTCAGGGACCTGCAACAGGCAGCCTTCCCTGTCAGTGTATATTTGTTAGATACTGTGCAGAATATGAAATAAAACTTATTGTTATGCATTATAGCTCGCTAGCATAATTATATTGCAGGCTAACACAAATACAATAATTTTCAGCTAGATTCCCTGTAAGATAGTTAACATGAACTAGCTAACGTAAATGTTACATTCGCTGAGTAGCTAAGTAGTTGAATGTGTGATTGCAAATCTGTCATTGCCTTGGCACTTACCTTCATAGTTGTCTATGTAGTTTCCAAATACATCTTGAACCCGTTTTACTTTTTGCTAGCTGGAGTCTCGGAAGCGGATTTAACTATTCGATGTACATCATTAATGTTAAGTTTAGGCAAGTTCTGGAGACACCTTGTAAAAAAAACAGCGACAAAGCCGGACATAGCCCCAACAATATTGGCTGTTTATCAATTCCAAGTACGCTAAGAACGTACTTGTGTCTTTGAGAAGAACGTACTTGCCAAGCGTCCTTGCGAGAACGGTCTTGCAAGATCGCGAGGACAGAGAACGCGCCTATCCGGATTGAGATGCATTTGTACTTGGCTATTGCACAATACCCCTCCACTCTATGAGGGCTGTAACCTCCTCGTAGTCCCCGAATAAAATATGAATGTGAATATGAACGGCAGAAGGTTGGAGACTATAGCCATAATCATATGATATATGACATTTGAATATGACATTTTTTTGAAAGTGAAAATCAACTGCAATTACTTAACAACATCTTGAAATGACTTCTGGGATATCAGATGTGTTCTCGCTGAACAAGTCACCAACCCATGCATCCTCGATAAAAGAGGCAGATCAAGTACACATCCGGGCATTTTAGGCGTTCTTGGTAACTTGCGTTCTTTGGATTGGAACCATACTTGGGCCATGAAAGATGACGTCAAACGAGTTCACAAGAACACAAGTACGCACAAAAATGTGGATTGATAAACGACCATTATCTCTACTGATTTGTAATATGCAGGACCGGAAACTGGCACACCAGTAGGAAGTGGGCGTGGAACATTCGGTCATGGAATGTGCATAAGACCTATTTGAAATAATCCCAACCAAAAAGAAACTGCAAACTGTAACAGAGCTATCTCAGGGGGTATCTCCTTACTATTTCCTAAGTTGATATGTTGTTCCAACATTAAAACCTGTTCTTCCCTAGGACCCACTCTCTCAAATACCACCGTGGCAGCCTCCCCTGCCACAACCTCAACTGGGAAAATCGAAGCCAGCCGTGTCTGAGGCTTAAGGCTCACGTCTACAGTGCCTACATTAATAATGGGCACAGCTAATTGCCCATTACTAACCCTTACCACTGCACTAGGTACTACTAACCCTCCTGGTAAAATCCCCTCGTTGCTCCCTAAGGCCTCACCTAACACTGGGAATACTGATGAGATCCCTCCCTGTACACCAGTAACCGGGACGAAACACACTGACCCAGCAGGTACAATAGACGGGACAATAGTTTTTACAAAATCAGTGGACATAGGCGGTACAAACTGCTCCAACTGACACACTTCAAAAGCAGCCCTCCATTCTTGGCCACCCCGAGCCCCCGAGACAAGGCCCAAAGCAGAGCCATCCTGAGGAATTAATAGCTCATAACATTCCTTAATCACATTCATGCCTAACACAACTGGAACTTCTACTTTACGTGCCCTAGCCACGAGATCCACCGGGTCCTTCACCACCAGCACCCCTCTCTTCGGTATGGTCCTGCCTAGAGCCTCAACATCTATCTCAAAATAACCAAGATAGGGAATGGCCAACCCATTGGCTGCCCTCAATGCCAGCCACCCACAGTCAATCATTTACACCCCTTTGAAAAAAAAATGTTGCCGGCAAAATGACTCAGTAACAGTGGTGACCATAGACCCTGTATCTAAAAGACACTTTGCTTTGACCCCTCCCATAGACACTTCCACCACTGGACTCTGTCCCACTAGAAATTCATACCTTCATCCTGCTTGCTATTATAACTCTGAGCCTGACCGACCCCCACCTGTGGTTTGGCCCCTCACCACAGGGGGTGAGAGTTTCCCTGTTGCTCAGCTACACGGGCAGCCTGGTCCCCAATACCCGCTAACCCCGGCAGGGGTGCATTACTCCCATTCCGCTTAGCAGGAGGTCGCTGGCAATACCTAGCAATGTGGCCTACACCCTGACACTTAAAACAAATGGGCCTCCCTGACGGATCAAATCTAGGCTCCTGCCTACGTGTCTGTGGAGAACCCCTGTATTCTAGACAACCTCTGAATCATGTCATCTATCTGGACCTGTTGCATCTTCAGGCACCTACAGAATGTTTGTTAGGACAGGATCCGATGCTGGAGGGACTACCACAACCGCATTAGCATCCACTGGTTCTACTTCCATCTCACAAGAGCTAACTATTCTCCGAACATGGTCCCTGGCCACATATTCCTCCCCCCATTGCAATGCCTCCTTACAAATGTAAAAAAAAGAAATGTCTGGACTGTCGGATTGCCCTCTTAAGCTCCCTGCGCAGGACAACCTCCCGGACATTTTCTGCAAACTGATCACGCAATGCAAAATCACTACTCCATGCTTCTTTAACATTACAGTGACTAACCTCTTCCATAATAGACAATAATGCATGGGAGTATTCCCTCACTGTCTCCCCTTCCCTCTGCTTTCTACTAAAGAACTGTTTCTGCAATGTAGTGAGCGACTGGGGCTGCCCATGTACCTCGGTAAGAATTTCAATAATGCGTACCGGATCCCTTCTGTCTACCAATGGGCGATACTTAATCTCTTGTGCTCCCGAATGTATGCAGCCTTCTCTGGGCCAGCATAAGGGCGAAACCCCACAGCCGTGTTAATATCCTCCAACCACTCATAAAAAAGTGTACTAGACCCACCAGAAAAAAACTGCACACTTCTTGTCCTTTGGCATAAAGATGACAAATTCCTTAGGGTTTGAGGCCAGTCTCTCACTACCTGCCCCCAGAATACCTGGAGACCTCCCCCCAGCAGATGAGGGTGAGGGAAATGCTGTAGGTGTCTTTACTCTGAGCTGTTCCATGAGGGCCTCATTAGCTTGCATTAACTGGCCTTATACAGTAAGTGATCAAGACAATGCAGACGTTTGGGCCCTCTTATAAACATCTTCAACTGACGAAATGTGACGGAAATTCCCATTATTATAAACCGCAGATTGTAGTATCTTGGAGCGTCTTATTACTATAGATGTTTTTTGATTGTAGCTTTCTTGTTGTTTACTGCTGCCGATTTTGTCAGTCAGTCATGCCTGCACGATTTGGAGGACAGATCACAAAATACTAGGGGCTTAAAGGGATTGCAGAAAATAATTACTTAATATTTTCAGGGGGCTGAGATGAAAAACTAAAATCGCCAATGTGCTCAACGATAGATGAACTACCCAGGATATCCTCAAATCATGGGCTAAGGCTAGAAAAACAAATGAAAGCTCGCACTGGCAGACAAACAAAAACATTTTTATGTGAACACACTGATTGTATTGGAACCAGAATCTGGAACACAGTAAAAACCCTGAAGAACAGTCTAAATCAGGTGCGGACTGGAGTAAAATATCAGCAACGATTGTTAAAGTATTGTTAATTACTCTAATTGTTAAAGTAATTAACAAT
Organism: Esox masquinongy; assembly: GCA_016801175.1. Classification (NCBI taxonomy): domain Eukaryota; kingdom Metazoa; phylum Chordata; class Actinopteri; order Esociformes; family Esocidae; genus Esox; species Esox masquinongy. The sequence continues at coordinate 19,400 of JACXGI010010735.1, forward strand.
ACATTAACAGTTACATCCTTTATAATAATCTGCCATTTGTTTGCTATCGCACGAATGAAATGCTTGAACGTGCCCTTGTTGCAAGTTAATGCGACAACAACATTTTTGCTAATTATCACTGTAATTGCCTCCATTTCTGATAATGGGCTTGTGAAGTAGGCTAATCAACTACTGGTGGACCCTTCTGCAATAATTTCAACTGTCTGCATCTCTAAATTGTCACCAACCAGGGAAAAGTCGTCTTTATGGGTGAAATCCTGATCAGCCACGATCTGAAACAAATGGATGAGTAAAAGGTACAAAGCCAATAATATAATACACAACTGTAGTCTAACTGTAATGATACAGTATTTATGTTTACTATTTTTATCTTGCTTCAGCTGTGCAGTATACTCTTGGCTTAATTTTTGAAACGTGGAGAGGGGAAGATAATTTAAATCACGGTACAGTAATGATATGAAGCCTGACTCCCTGACAATCAGATGCTCTTCCACTCTGACATTTTCAGGTATATAATGCTTCCAGGTGGATTGCAAGCAATTACATTTTTTAAATGTTTTCAATTTCTTGTAGTCAGAATTAGGGGTGTGCTGATCTTTTCATACTCATATCTGTTTGTCACCTGTGATACTCATAATCGGATATACTACTGATCAGATAACCCAGAAGTACGTTTTAAACCTTACAAGACTATCTGGCCTTATTGCTGCATTACTCACAGATCATTTATCAGTGCGATTCCCATGTTCCTTTACTCAGACAAAACATGGTGATTGTTTAAAAGCTTATGCCACAACAGTTGTTGTATCGCCATTTACCTTTACATTTGTTACCTTCCAATGGTCTGCCGTAAAATAGTAATAACAGCATGCATCTCTGTCACTGAGGGAGATCAGTCGAATTTGTGCAAGTGCAGCATCATCTGGATACATCGCTCTCCTTTGTGAAATAACGATTATCTGTGAAAAACTAATGTTCCATCACTGCGACAACAATAGTTCGGTGAACCCCAATCAGTATTGGAATATGCCATATACATTTTACGTGATAAATGTTTGTCGCAGGTTATAAAATGTATCTTCTCGCTCCTTAAGCTACATGCACACTGCCCGCTCACTCAACTCGCAAATCGCTCAATCTCTGGCAATCTGTCGCTGAGCCCTTCCTTGCGTGCACACAGCCAACCAGTATCGGGGACACATCAGTCTCTGCAATTATTAATAAGTATTTATTATTTGCGTGACTCCACTACTAAAAATTAATTATGTATCAACACACTGCCAAGTGATTGATTTGTCAATGTTCAAATAGCAATTTACTTGTTTTACGTTATTCATGTATTACTCACTTGTGATCCCAGTGATCTCTGAAATCTTCTTCCATGCATCCATTTTTAGAATTATATCTGTGGCTCAAGCCAGAGAAGCATCATAAATGATGGGGAAACCAGTCACCTTTCTTTGAGCTAGCGAGCAAGTTTTAAGCTAGCGAGTCGAAAAGAGAAGGGACTTCAAGATGCAGAGAACATCTACCCTGCCATTGGTAGTCGCCAAACTCCATCACTGCTTGCTCACAGAAAATTAGCATAAAGTTGAACATTTCTCAACTGACGCGGCCGCTGGGAGATTTTGTCTTCAAGGGTAGCTCCGCCCTCTGTCACCATGATTCACTGGCTCTCAATGGAAATGAATGGGAGCATGCCTCTTTGTAGCACTAGCGAGCGGGCAGTGTGCATGGGGCTTTAGACTGCTGATGGGCTTACTGCACACACCAACAAGAAAAGTGTTTGGATGCCTGAAACAAAATTTTGTGGACAGGAAAAATGTGCAGTTTGTCTGTTTCTGGAAGGGGCATTCATGCACCCGGGTACAATAATGCTCCTAATTTTTGCCAGATAGCTTTCACGTTTTCTCTGTGCCAATAATGCCAGCTACCACTAATAAAACCAGCTACCACTGATACCACTGATATCTTTAAAGATACGTTCTATGACTTTGTTCTTTGTGGCCTCTAATTTTAAAAGTAGCACTGCAAATGTGTCCCCGAAAATTGTGTAATCTGTGTATCCATGTTAGTGCTTTCTCTTTTTCTCTGCTGTGTCTACATGTTGCACAGGGTTTCAAATCAACAATATTTGTCAGATTATCTCAAACAAATGGCTGCGTGTATCACACAACAAAGTTACCCATCAATAGTTCCACTTCCGTTGTCCATCACTTACGACACCGATAGCTACAAGTCTTCTGTATTAAAAAGGGATTCACTTTGTACTGTGAGCCACTCGGTTATAAAAATTATATAGAAATTAGATTGTTTTCAGTGAGTATGGATTGTGGTCCAATGAATGGTAGACGTGGCAGTATTGTAGCTGGATAGGAAGGAATATATACTAACACACCACATGATGGGGGCTTAGAGGCCTTAGGATTTTATCTCCAGAATCGGGACCACACATCCGTTCCGCCAAATCAGTTTATCATAGATCTAGCTAATTTGGTTATGAAGAAGAATTATTTCAACTTTAATGGAGATTTCTTCTTACAAATTTTGGGTACGAGTGTGGGTTCTATCTGTGCGCCAAACTATACCAACCTGTTTGTTGGTTTATTTGAGGAAAAAATTGTCTGTAACCCTGAGCACAATAGCCACTTTTCTAAAATGTTGAAATGGTACAGATATATTGATGATGTCTTCTGTTTGTATCAGGGAGACATTAACGAATTGAATGATTTTTTGACTTTATTAAATAGCTTTAATAGCAATCTGACATTTACTATGGATTATAGTGCGGTGAAGGTTCATTTTTTGGACGTGTGGGTTTTACAGAATAATGGTACCCTATCCACTACACTATACCGCAAAAAAAATGATAAAAACACTATTTTGTTGGGAAGCAGTTTTCATCCTACCCCACTAAAGAGAGGCCTTCCCAAAAGCCAATTTTTCAGACTTTGAAGAATATGTAACACAACCGAAGATTTTATGGAAAAAGCTATTGAAATGCGAGCTAGATTTTTACAGTGTGGGTACCTTCTGAATGGATTCAGATGGCTTATGAGGGGGCACTCTCATAAGCCAGAATTGTTGGAGAAAAGCGCAAAAAAGGAGAAGATTTTTGGTAACTTGCATCACTTCTTATTCCCCTCATTCACATGTCATAAAACCAGTTTTTAGGAAACATTGGCATATTTTAATATCGGACCCTGAACTAGCTCATATTTTTAAAGATCAGCCCCTTTTTGTGTACAAAAGATGGAAAAACTTGAGACCTTTTGGTCCATGCTGACTTTGCACATCACAAGCCTACACAAGCTCCAGAACAGAGGCTTTTAAGCCCCGTACCTGATGGAAATTATCGCTGCCGTGGCTGTGCACAATGCAATAACACTTACAAAACCACAAATTTTTCTCATCCCAATACAAACAAAATATTTCCCATAAAAAGTGTTATCACATGCGCTTCCACTCATGTTGTGTATATGATATGCTGTCCATGTGGGTTAGTGTATATAGGTAAAACTTCAAGAAAACTAAAACAACGTATAAGTGAACATAAAAGTACAATACGTAGAAATGATCAAAACTATCCAGTAGCTGTACATTTCAATGATGAAAAACATGACATTTTGGCTTTATGGTTTTGTGGCATTGAAAAAGTCAGTCCACCACATAGAGGGGGTGATCATGATCTACTGTTAAAAAGACATGAAGCTTTTTGGATTTTTACTTTACAGACCCTGACACCTAAGGGCTTGACTGATGAGTTGCTTCTTAATGTGATGTTATGAGATGTTATGAAATGTATCTAGTTCTGTGTGTTTCTTCCCTCCTTGCTTGCTTTGCTTTAATCCTGTATTTTCCTTATTTGCTCTTATTCCTGTTTAGGGACAGATTCTAGAAGAAGCCCCACTATAGCTTTATGTGTTAACAGAATTTGCAAATAATATGATCTGGTTGTTGATGTTATTTCATGTTGATAATGTCTATTGTCATGTGTTTTATTATGTTTGCATTATAATTATGGGTAATCTTAGCGAAGTATTATTTAATCTTTATCTTCCATACATCGCCATTATGTAGTCTATTGATTGTTTAGTCAATGAGTGACGTACATGTAATGTGACCCTATTGGTCCACTTGAGGGAATTTCACCTATTTAAGATGGACTCTTGTGATTTTATAAGATAACCTGATGAAGGTCCTCGGACCGAAACATTGGTTTCATTAAAGCTTTTTGAGATTGCAAGTTATATGGATAGTGTGCGGGAGTTCTTGTACAATATTTTTTCGACTTTCGGTCTTCTCCGACGCACCAGTCGATTTGCAGGTGTGCAAAAGTTTTGTACTTTCAATGCTTTTAAACCGAACATAGTTAGTATCATTCATTTTTGTTGAGATTCCTGTAGAGCACACCTTTTGCTGATGTAGCAATATGGTGGCAAGGGATTGTGAAACCCATAGGTAATAGAACAGTAGATGAGCTGAGGTCATAGAGCCCCTATAAATCAGAATGAAGCAATGTGAAAGCCATCTTACCTGGGACCTGTTCTAAACAATCTACAATACAAACACATGGTAGAAGTGGCTTTTCAGTTCTTATAACAGTTACATTTCCTTCATAATACATAAATATCAACTGTCATGCATAGCATAATGCATAAAATGACTGTAGTTTTCAGAATATTAACAAATCAATTTGAAATAGTTCTCAATAATTTATTAATTTAAGAACCCAAAATGGCTATGGTCTAATGTAGGAGACGAGACATATTACAGTGCAGACGTATATTCCTTTATTCCCAAAGATAACAATGAACTGTTAATTTTAAATTATAATGTATGTATTGTATACATAAATATCATAATTTCATTTCATTGTGGAAATCACTATTTTAGTGACAATACGCAAAACGTAGCAAGCTAGCTCACTGAATTTGGTATGCTAACAGTAGCATAGTAATTGGAGGACAGAAATAGTTTTTTGTGAACAAAGGCTACCCAACATCGCCATCTGCTGATTATAAACAGTAATTACGTTTTTTGACGTGCAATATAAACTCATACTTTATCATAGCAAGCTAGCTGAGACCGTTAATTCAAAAAACTAACAGAATTCTGAAACTGTAAAGTTACGTAGCTCAACAGCTACAGTTAGGCTGTATTAGCTTTCTTGTTCATTGATTAAAAACATGGTATGTAAAGTTAAGTATGTTGTTATACATTTCTACAATATTACTGATGCGTGAACAATGTTTCCCACCACCTTTGTATCGTTCATCATTTTTCTGGACCAAATTACTGCTGCACAAAATACCACCATGACTAGTGTGAAGTGGCTTGACTTTGCCAAACTGGTCCCAGGTAAGATGGCAAAGCTATTGCGACGTCAGATAGAACTGTATGTCCCATCTATGCTTCATATCTATGGTGAAACCACTCACTTTAGAATTTTATTGCTAAAAGAGGTAAGCCTTCTGGATTGTGAAGATATGAACAACCTCACCTAAAATGGGAGTTAAAAATAAAGAATTGCAAAAATGATTGAATGCATCGTTAAACAATTACATACTGGTGATCAAGCGAGGCAAACACTTGTGAGGACCATTAGGGTAATGTAGTCTTTATAGACAATGACGCGACTACTACTGCTGCTTTCATCAATGATGCGGTTTAAAATTGTAGCATAAACCTTTGACCCATAGACACTAACACACCCATGGGCCTTTATTGGTCAACGTAATTTGTGCTCATTCAATTTTTTTCCACTGGCCTAACAGACAAATTATGATCAGACATTTTAAATTTAAAAGGGATATTTCATTTTTTTATATGTTAGACATCATTCTCCACTTATTTTTATTGTTGAAGCATCATACCTATACTGCAGCCATTTTGAGCTGTTTGTTTTGGGGAGTTTCCAGTCTCCTATTCAACAAGTTAAATGCGTGTTCAATTGAGTTTTAATCAGGAGATTGACTTGGCCTGTCTAAAAAATGTTCCCCCTGATAAAATCCTTGTTAGCGGTGAGGTGACATTGTGTTTTGGGTCACTGTCCTGTTGAATAATGAAGTGTCGCCCATTGAGTCTGTTGGCATCTTTATTGTGCATTAGTAGCCAAAATGCTTCAGAACACTTTAGAAATCATTCTGCTGCTGCCATCATTCGTTACATCATCAATGAAGATGAGTGAGCCTGTTGCAGATGCAGCCATGCATGCCCATGCCATGGCACTACCTCCACCATATTTCACAGATGAGCTGGTTGTCATGGTAGGATGGCAGGACTGGAGGCATAGAGTAGTCCATTATTTGCATACTTACAAAACAACAAAAAAGGAGCTGTAGCATCTGAGAACTGAAATGCATGCAGTACAAACAATGATCCACCACTTTGATTGGCAAAGGGCAACTTAAATATGGTCCCCAATTAGAGACCAAGCAAGGCAGCTGCCTCTGATTGGGGACCAACAAAACTAAACATACAGATGCCTAGGGGACATCCCTGCAGTCAGGCCCTGACACTGATGTGTTTAGGATCATCTGCAGTTCCAATATTTCCCCACATTTGTGACTTTGATTAAGGTTCACCTTCATCTCAACTGTCCATATACTCTGTTCCAAAACTGTAATATCTTATCTCTGTAGCAAATTCTAATCTGCCCTATCAAGAACTACAGGCCTGAATCTTTCCTGTCTTTCACTGAGTAAGCTGTCTTCAACCAACTCTCCTGATACCTCTCGCAGAACAATCTCTTCGACCTTAACCTCTGACTGTTTCATCCTCAAATTGTTATTGCCAACATGGATGACAATATATCTAAACTTTTCTTGTCAGTTTTAGACTTTACCAACATCAATTCAGATATGCTTCTATATCGAACTCATTGTCTAGTGGTGAAAACTGGTTGAAAGTATTAGTCGGCTCTAAAAGTGAGCTGTCAAGCAGGCAAATAGCATGTCTTTCACAGCTGTTCCGCAAAAGTGCAGGATTAACACTAATACTACACTTTCTGCCTGGTGGCACAGACGGTTTTTTGCCTTTTCTACATAAAAATACTGATTGCCTGATAATTCTAACAATGCTATTTTCACCAGAAGGTGATACTTCAGCATGTTAAAGGGGAATTTCACCATAGCACAACTACAGGTGCTGGTCATATAATTAGAACATCATCAAAAAGTTGATTTATTTCAGTAATTCCATTCAAAAAGTGAAACTGAATTTATTATATTCATTCATTACACACAGACTGATATATTTCAAATGTTTATTTCATTTAATTGTGATGATTAAAACTGACAACTAATGAAAATCCCAAATTCAGTATCTCAGAAAATTAGAATATTACTTAAGACCAATACAAAAAATGGATTTTTAGAAATGTTGGCCAACTGAAAAGTATGAACATGAAAAGTATGAGCATGTACAGCACTCAATACTTAGTTGGGGCTCCTT
>JACXGI010010736.1:0-15169 GCA_016801175.1 Esox masquinongy
GTACCTGGTTTAAGGACCATGGTATCCCTGTTCTTAATTGGCCAGCAAACTCGCCTGACCTTAACCCTATAGAAAATCTATGGGGTATTGTGAAGAGGAAGATGCGATACGCCAGACCCAACAATGCAGAAGAGCTGAAGGCCACTATCAGAGCAACCTGGGCTCTCATAATACCTGAGCAGTGCCACAGACTGATCGAGTCCATGCCACGCCGCATTGCTGCAGTACTTCAGGCAAAAGGAGCCCCAACTAAGTATTGAGTGCTGTACATGCTCATACTTTTCATGTTCATACTTTTCAGTTGGCCAACATTTCTAAAAATCCTTTTTTTGTATTGGTCTTAAGTAATATTCTAATTTTCCGAGATACTGAATTTGGGGTTTTCATTAGTTGTCAGTTATAATCATCAAAATTAAAAGAAATAAACACTTGAAATATATCAGTCTGTGTGGAATGAATGTATACATTATACTTTTTGAATGGAATTACTGAAATAAATCAACTTTTTGATGATATTCTAATTTTATGACCAGCACCTGTATATTCCAGTGCAAAGAAAATACACTTGGTAATTTTATTTATTTTGAATACTTCTGTTTTACATTGAAGGGTGCCCCCAAAATTTAGTTTTTAAACATTTACAGCCCTCCACAATATTCTGCAAATTGTATTGATGATTTTGCTGAACTACTCTCTGTTATATCAGTTGATTATAACTTGTTTATTATGACAGGGGATTTAAACATCCACATAGATAAAAACACAGACAATAAAATGCCCAAGAACTTTTTGCACTGCTTGACACTTTTGATATCACTCAACATGTGAAAGAGGCCACATTCTAGATCTGGTTATCTCTAAAGGTCTCGATATTTCCTCTGTCATGGTAAAAGACTTTTCTCATTTCTGTCTTTTTTGAATCGCTGATCACCCCGAATGTTCAAGTAAACTCTGTTTCTGTTAAGAAAAGGTACATTAATGAGAGTACCAATGCTCAGTTTATGGAAGCCATTGCTATTTCTCCAACAATAAACATTGAGTCAGTTGATGTACTCCTGGAAAATTTTTATGCCAAAATATTGAATGTCATGGATCATGTTGCACAGGTAAAGGTAAAGAAAACTATGAGCAAACAGAAAACACCATGGAGAACCACCATTATTGTAAGCACCCTGAAAAGAGAATGTAGGAAAGCAGAACATAAGTGGAGGAAAACTAAACTTCAAATCCACTATGACATCTATAAACAAAGCCTTGGTAGCTTCAACTATGAGTTACGCAGGGCTAGACAGCAACAATTATCGGGAATGATCAACAACAATATCAACAATACCCGCAGTCTATTCGCCATGGTCGACAAGCTTACAAACCCCCTAAAGCAGATGGCATCAGAATGTCCACTGTGAAATGTAATGAATTTGCGTGTTTCTGTCATGAAAAAATTAAAAGTATTAGACGGACCATCAAAACAACACAGTCTAACAATTACACTGTACCGTCACTACGACCACCAAGACATAACTTGGTTATTATGTCGCAATTTCCCTAGAAGAAACAGTTGGACATCTTAAAGCTTCCACATGTTGTCTCGACACGCTGCCATCAGACTTTAATTTTTTTTTTAACTCTATAACAATGGACCTACAGCAAATAGTTAAGAGTTAAAATGCAATCAGGCATTTTCCCATGTCTCTAAAAACAGCTGACATTAAGCCCCTATTAAAAAAGAGAACACTGGATGCATCTATATTGAACAACTATTGACCTGTATCAAATCTCCTTTTTATAGCCAAGATCATTGAGAAGGTTGTCTTCAATCAACTCAGCAATTTTGTGAACTGAAGCGGTCTCTTAGACAAATTTCAATCACTGATAAAAGTTTTAAATGATATATGGCTGAATACTGATTCGGATAAAATAACAGTTCTGGTTCTATTAGATATCAGTGCAGCATTTGACACTGTAGATCATAGAACACTTGTAGATAGGCAGGAAATTGGGTAGAACTCTCCGGGACAGTCCTTAATTGGTTCAGATCTTATCTAGATGGCCGATGTTACTTTGTCACAATTGGTAATCATGAATCTGATAGGGTGGCTATGACATGCGGAGTTCCACAGGAATCAGTTCTCGGACCGCTTCTGTTCAATCTTTATATGCTACCGCTGGGCCAAATTCTACAGAACAACATTCACTACCGTAGCTATGCAGATGATACTCAAATATACAGCTCCGGAAAAAATGTATAGACCACTGCACCTTTTTCTTTCAGTTGAATAGGAAAGTTTTGACTGAGGAACAGAAGTGTTCAATTTGCAGTGGTCTCTTAATTTTAACCCTTCTGTTCCTCACTCAAAACCTTCCTTTTTGACTTTTTTGTAAAGTAAAGAAAAAGGTGCAGTGGTCTCTTAATTTTTTCCGGAGCTGTAGGTCCGGAAATAATTGGACACTGATACAAGTTTTGTTATTTTGGCTGTTTACCAAAATATATTCAAGTTACAGTTAAATAATTAACATGAGCTTAAAGTCCAGTCTCTCAGCTTTAATTTAAGGGCATTCCATTGGAAAGGAAAGAAAACGGTGCAGTGGTCTCTTAATTTTTTCCGGAGCTGTATATGGCTTTCGAACCGTAAGACAACAGCTCAATAGACTCACTGTGTCACTGTATAGAGCACATCAATACCTGGATGAGCCAAAATTGTCTACAATTAAACCAAGATAAAACAGATTTTTGTGTTTGGTAACAAAAATAAAAGAACTAGTATTAGTAAAGAGCTGGATTCTCTGACCCTAAAAACCTCACATTTAACTTTCATATCAAAGCGGTCACCAAAACAGCATTCTATCATCTTCAAATTACAGCCAGAATCAAGGGCTTGGTGTCCCAAAAAGACCAAGAGAAGCTCATCCATGCTTTTATCTCTAGTAGGGTTGACTTCTATAATGGCCTCTTAACTGGACTTAGTGATGGCCATTCGAGGCTTCATTACCGTTCTTCTAGCAGCAGGAAATTATGCTAGCAGTGCTAACTCAGATTTTCTTTTTCGAAATAAAAGCCATCATTGAAATACAGCTCTGGAAAAAATTAAGAGACCAGTGCACCTTTTTCTTTCCTTTCCAAAAAAAAAAAGTTGAGAAGGAAAGTATTGAGTGAGGAACAGAAGCGTTCAATTTGCAGTGGTCTCTTAATTTTAACCCTTCTGTTCCTCACTCAAAACCTTCCTTTATAACTTTTTTGGAAAGGAAAGAAAAAGGTGCAGTAGTCTCTTTATTTTTTCAGGAGCTGTATATAAGTTAATATAGTTAACAATCTAGTCTGTACCTTTTATGTTTAATGTCCGTTCCAATGTTATTCTTGTCTGTTTTTTTCACAGACTAGATTGTTAACTATATTGCCTTATACATTTCAATGATGGCTTTTATTGTGATAAAGAAAATCTGAGTGCTGCCAGCATAATATCCTGCTGCTAAAATAACGCTAATGAAGCCTCGAATGGCCATCACTAACTGGACTCCCCAAAAAGACTGTAAAACAGCTGCAGCTCATTCAGAATGCTGCTAGTATGTCAACCAGGACCAAGAGAATAGAGCACATCACTCCGGTTCTTAAATCTTTGCACTGGCTTCCAGTCAGTTACAGAATAGTTTTTAAGTGGTGCTTTTAGTTTATAAATCACCGAATGGTTTAGGCCCCAATACATTTCTGATATGTTTGAAGAATATAAACCGAGCAGGGCTCTTTGATCCAAGAACACAGGCCAGGTAGTAGAGCCCTGAGTCCAAACTAAACATGGCCAAGCTGCGTTTAGCAGTTATGCTGCACACAACTGGAATAAACTACCAGAAAATCTTAGACGTTCCCCCTATGTATAAATGTTTTAATCCATGTTAAAAACACTTCTCTTTTCACGCGCCTATGACTGAGCGCTTACATTTAACCGCACTGTTTAGCCTTACAGTGTTTTTTAGCTCCCTATGTTTTTCTCCCATTTTTATTCTATTTATATTTTCTTATTCTGTTTCATTATTATGATGTTGTTTTGATGTTTTCTTTTGAGTATTCGTTTTTTCCTATCATATTTTTATATTTTTCCTGTGTAAAGCATATTGAATGTATGAATTGTGCTATATAAATAAACTTGCTTGCTTCAGACTCACTAGCAATTGCTCAGTTGTTATGACTATTCCAATTAGTAAATTAGCAGATACTAGTAAGCCTATTACTGCCTAATAAGCTGTTAAAATGGCCAGTGGCAAAAGCCATACGGTTCATAGAAGCTATTTGTGGTGGAGGTAAACTTAAGATATTTTACTCAGTTTAACACAGTGCTTAATGGTGTCTAGCGAAATATTCAAACTTGGCATGATGTTAATGCGTGACAAAATGATCTAATGTTGAGACGCTATACCGATACTCAGCAAATGTATAGCTCTGTGACGTAGTTGTTAAAGACAGCCTCTCATGTGGGAGACACAGGATTGTACCGTTTTGACTTTGTCAATTTATTGTCTACTGTTCTTTCACAAGCTTTGGCTAATTTGCTGAAAGAACTCTCGGCTGAAGAGAAGTTGCAGTTTGCCGGGGCAACTGAGGACATGATGTCTGATATGGAGACTGACCCCGGTGGATTTTTGGTTTCCTCTCTGAGCTGGTGCTCTGCTGAGTTTGAGTACCTGATCAAATCAGCTGACGAATTAAGGAAAGCCAAATGCTCTTATGGGGAGAAGAGGCGTCACCAAAACGAAAACCGTTTCACTCGTCTACGACCACCTCAGCCCTACCCTGGACATCTGATTGCTCAAGACATTTAAAGAGAAGAGAAGCTGTGGTTTACCAGGTAACTGAGGACATGATGTCTGATTTGAAGACTGGATTTTTGGTTTCCTGATCAAATTAGCTGACCAGCGAAGGGCACTTGAACTGGACTGATTTTGTGAACACATACACACACACACACACACACACATACTCACTCAAGTTTCAGTTGCTGCTGCCAGACTCTCCAGTTTACTTTGTATAGTTTTGAATTTTTAATATCTTTATTAGGGTATAGTTATTTTGTTGTCCATTACTTAAAATGTTTTGTTATTTGTTTTTAGCCTTTCTGTTGGCGCATTGCTGTGAGGTTAGTATTGCGTAAAGGTTTTATTCACATTGACTATTTATTTTCTATTGTTACTTTGCCGTGCAGGAACCTGCAAGTAAGAATTTTCACTTAGAGCTTGACTATTTGCATCTTTAGTCACAATACTGTTTCTAGTAATGTGTCCTAACATTTATTTAATTTGTATTAATATAGGTAATGTTTTCTTGCCACCCTGTTAAATCGTTTTATATACATTGGCAGCCAAAAGTTTGGAATAGTGTACAGATTTTGCTGTTTCGAATGTAAATTGGTACTTTTATTCACCAAAGTGACATTCAACTGATCACAAAGTTAAGTTAGGACAATACTGATGGAAGCTCAGCTGAAAGCTATGTGGTTTGTTAAATGACACTTAACATTGTCTTTGTGTTTGTTTTTGAGTTGCCACAGCAAACAATAAACTGGAATGTCTTAAGGTCGATATTTGGTCAAAAATGGCAATAAAGAAACGTCTTTCTCTAGAAACCCGTCAGTCATTCGTTGTTTTAAGGAATGAAAGCTATACAATGCTTGAAACTGAAAAAAAAATTAAGATTTCATACAAAGGTGTAGGCTAGATTTCACAGACAAAGGACATCCGGTGTTGAGCGGGTAGGATTCAATGAAGCTGCCATCTGAGGACATGTGAGGGGTCTATTTCTCAAACTAGTGACTGATATACTTAGCCTCTGGTATTTTGTATATGTGGGCATTCCACATCTTTTTCTATCCTTGTTAGAGCCTGTTGTCCTTTGTCTTTGAAGACTGTAGTGTACACATTTCTATGAAATCTTCAGTTCTTGTAACCCTGTTAAATTGTTTCTATCTTATTTCTGTTCCACGAGCATGTAGCTGCTATTCAGGGTTGTGATGTTCCTTCATGTTCGGAAATGGTAGTGATTGTGCTGTGGGCAAACTCCATATATTCCAAACTTGATTGGTAAGATTGTGATTCCTATTTCATTTCCATGTCACCTGGCAGGTAATATTCCAATATAGCAGACATCACAAACATTCCTCATCATAGATATTTACATGTATGTCTGACAGATTTTGATAATTGAACAGATCATTTTGCATGTGATGGCTCACACGATGAAATGATGTTTAGAAGTTGTGAAGAGTATGACAATTTCCCTGAGAATCAACTCATCAGTTTTGATCAGCAAGCCATGTGCAGGTAGGTAGTGTGCCTATTGCAGACAATGTTACTTACTCCTTTGCACACGTGCCAAAACGTGCAATTTGCTTAAATGAATAAGAAATTCAAATCTGGTGTGAACAAGAAACTAACTGTTCAGAAATTTGAACATATTGTTTTGAAAAATACAACTCTCATTCGAGAATTGAGCCAAAGCGATTGAGAAAAACTGTACATGTAACACATCGCTAAATTTACTGTATACATACAAATGTGTGTACTTTTTCTGTGTACCACAGAATTGTACAGTATTCACTTTTCCCAGTAAACTTTTCCCACTGTTGAAACTGGTATCGAAAAAGCTTAGTGTGATACACACCAGCATTCTGCTAGACAAAAAAGTAGAACAAAACTGGTATCTAAAAAGCTCAGTGTGATACACACCAGCATTCTGCTAGACAAAAAAGTACAGTATCTCACAAAAGTGAGTACACCCCTCACATTTTTCCAAATATTTGATTATACCTTTTCATGTGACAACACTGAAGAAATGACACTTTGCTACAATGTAAAGTAGTGAGTGTACAGCTTGTATAACCTCAAAATAACTCAACACACAGCCATTAAGGTCTAAACCGCTGGCAACAAAAGTGAGTACACCCCTAAGTGAAAATGTCCAAATTGGGCCCAATTAGCAATTTTCCCTCCCCGGTGTCATGTGACTCGTTAGTGTTACAAGGTCTCAGGTGTGAATGGGGAGCAGGTGTGTTAAATTTGGTGTTATCGCTCTCACACTCCCTCATACTGGTCAATGGAAGTTCAACATGGCACCTCATGGCAAAGAAATCTCTGAGGATCTGATAAAAAGAATTGTTGCTCTACATAAAGATGGCCTAGGCTATAAGAAGATTCCCAAGTCTCTGAAACTGAGCTGCAGCATGGTGGCCAAGACCATACAACGGTTTAACAGGACAGGTTCCACTCAGAACAGGCCTCGCCATGGTCGACCAAAGAAGTTGAGTGCACGTGCTCAGCGTCATATCCAGAGGTTGTCTTTGGGAAATAGACATATGAGTGCTGCCAGCATTGCTGCAGTGGTTGAAGGGGTGGGGGGTCAGTCCGTCAGTGCTCAGACCATACGCCGCACACTGCATCAAATTGGTCTGCATGGCTGTCGTCCCATAAGGAAGCCTCTTCTAAAGATGATGCACAAGAAAGCCCGCAAAAAGTTTGCTGAAGACAAGCTGACTAAGGACATGGATTACTGGAACCATGGTCCTGTGGTCTGATGAGACCAAGATAAACTTATTTGATTCAGATGGTGTCAAGCATGTGTGGCGGCAACCAGGTGAGGAGTACAACGATAAGTGTGTCTTGCCTACATTCAAGCATGGTGGTGGGAGTGTCATGGTCTGGGGCTGCATGAGTGCTGCCGGCACTGGGGAGCTACAGTTCATTGAGGGAACCATGAATGCCAACATGTACTGTGACATACTGAAGCAGAGCATGATCCCCTCCCTTCAGAGACTGCCGCAGGGCAGTATTCCAACATGATAATGACCCCAAACACACCTCCAAGACGACCACTGCCTTGCTAAAGAAGCTGAGGGTAAAGGTGATGGACTGGCCAAACATGTCTCCAGACCTAAACCCTATTGAGCATCTGTGGGGCATCCTCAAATGGAAGGTGGAGGAGGTACAAGGTCTCTAACATCCACCAGCTCCGTGATGTCGTCATGGAGGAGTGGAAGAGGACTCCAGTGGCAACCTGTGAAGCTCTGGTGAACTCCATGCCCAAGAGGGTTAAGGCAGTGCTGGAAAATAATGGTGGCCACACAAAATATTGACACTTTGGGCTCAATTTGGACATTTTCACTTAGGGGTGGACTCACTTTTGTTGCCAGTTGTTTAGAGATTAATGGCTGTTTGTTGAGTTATTTTGAGGGGACAGCAAATTTACACTGTTATACAAGCTGTACACTCACTACTTTCCATTGTAGCAAAGTGTAATTTCTTCAGTGTTGTCACATGAAAAGATATAATCAAATAATTGCAAAAATGTGAGGGGTGTACTCACTTTTGTGGGATACTGTAGAACAGAACTGAAATTTATATAGAACAAACATTTCCAGGGTTGACTGCCATGGTGAAAAAACATCTAAACATTTTGACCAGTATGGCTCACACGATGAGGAAAAAGCTTTTCATTTTGGTGGCACTGGCCAATTTACTGACACAATAACTGGGTTTTGAAGCATGAATTAAATGTTTTGGGTGAGTTACTACATTTTGCAGACATGCCATAGACTTGTGATGTCCCATGAAACAGTTGTGACGATTGTACTTACAGTTTAGAGAATGTTGAGACTGCTTCAAAAATGAGCCAAAGCGATTGAGGAAAAACTGTAATGATAACACATATGGGAATAAAGTAACCAGGTTAATTTTGTGATATTTACACAAAGAGTATTGATAAAGAAACACGGCCACTACCACAGCCATTACATTAATCTAAAGGAAGGCCGTTGACGGTCATTGTGTTCTAAAGTCTTAAACAATTACTTTGTAATGTAATCATAAAACAATATGCTTGCAGTGATGTAAATTCAAGTTCTTAATCGCCATTCTACTTCAGTAGAACAACCCATTATATACACCCATATGATATACACATGCAAAGCTGCACTTCAGTACTGAGGGAACCGCTGAGCGAGAAAGGGAAAGTGAGGAAATATGAAAAGAGAACAACACACACCTGGATGCTGTCTATGGGAACCAACGTTTGGCAATTTGTTTGGCAATTTGTAAGACAAGCCTACCTGGTTGGTTTTGGTCTCGGGGTTTATGTTTTGGAGAGGCGAAGAGACCTAAGAAATAACACTCAGCATTCTCTCACACACCAGTGAAAATATGACAACAATACCCATATCAAGGCAGCTTTGGGGAGGAAATGAGGAAAGAAAGAAGGCCCACAGCAGGAGCCACTACATCCACAATTCCACAGTATTAATAATGTTTTTCAAAGAAATCAAAACATGCACAAAGTATTAGGAAAGGATAGAAAAGTAAAATGGGAGAACGGGTGGGGTGACGGATTGTTGGGACTCACTTTCAAAACAAGGTAGCTGTCTCAACTTCATTCTACTCAAGTCAACTTTCATTGCAGATATTAATTACAATCCATGAAGAGGGTTTGGATTATATAATAGCAGTTTGGAGCAAGGACTGTAGCCAAGCTATAGCTTGAGTTACGTGAGTGGACATCCTTAGGCTTTTCTCTTTTTTCATTATAGTTCTTGTTTTTTAGATCGGTGTTATGCCCAGGACTGGCATGTATGTGGACAGAGTCTCACAATGTGGTCACTGATCTGTACTGTGCCAATTCTACTGGCTTCAAGAACAGACTGGGAGTCTGTTCTTGAAGATGCATGTAGTTACAGTACAGGAACAAAACATTCCACAAACACACAACTCAAAACACACACACATGCATATATAGGCATGTACACACAAACGCTATGGCCCCACAAATCTCAAGTCCAGGCACAGATGTTAAAACACAAAGCCCTTGTTGTTTTAGCCAAGACTGAGCACTTTAAATCAGTGCAATATTAACAAAAACAGAGATTTCCTTCGGCGAGAGAGGGGGATGTTTTTCTGTGTGTATGGGAAGCAGTGCCGTAGCGATGGGGATAACTTGTCACATTAAGAGGGTTGTGTACGACGTGGAGGTCCATCTTGCTTCAATTAAACATCCTCGGTGTCTGGTTCATATTAGGAGTCCTGGCAGAGCCAGGGTGATTCCTTTCTTAATGAAAACCACCAGAGTGGCTAAGTGATAAACACTGGTTAATAAAGAATAATAGCTGCAGCGATAAGAAAGAAGGTATCTCACACACATCCCACTTCCCTGAGACATTTCCTTCCCCTGGCCTACATAGCTGACATGCCAGATATGCAGAAAAAGCTGAGCAGGGTTATGTCGGGTGAGGGGGCGATAGGTTTATGAAATCCATCCCCCCTCAACCCCCTTCTCGCTCTTCTTCTGATGCTTTTCATCCCTCTGCTTTTTTATCCCTTTTTAATCAGCCATTCCACTCCCTGAAGATTTCTGTGAATTCAGAATACCTCAGCAAAAAAAGACTCATGTTTCTGCTTAAAAAGGTCTGTTTTTTTTGACAAGTGTGTCTTCTCTCTCGATTGGGTATTGTGTGTTTTCTATGATTCAACTTGAACTATCATTCCCCTTCTGCTGCCTACTGCTGTTTTCAGCTTAGTGACCTCAAACGTATTTTACAGTATTCACATATTACCAGAACACTACATCTTATCTTACGACCTTGTCACTTTGCGAGTTCAAATTCCAGATAAATTGCAACCACCGTCACCATTCTTGAAGCAATTACATTTGTGCAAGCGCACGCATACACACTCATACAAAAATTGGCAATAATTGAGTTATTCAGCTAGAGGCGTCTGGAAGAGAGGAGGAAACTCTTTAACAAGCACCCAATGATCTACAGGAGCTGCGATGCAGACTACGTCAGAGACAGACCCATATGGCCCCACCCACCAACTTTTCCCACAGGCGGGCGCACACAATAGTACCCTAGCAGCATGACTTTAAAAAAATCACATCACCCATTCATCTAGACAGGACCACACCATATCAACAATTTGATCACCCCACTCTCATAGATGGGTAAAAATAATCAAGTACGCTTACGACCAAAGTATCAAACTAAAACATGTTTGTAAAGTATTGCATCTAGTTAACATGCAAGTATCTTGTATTTTAAACAAAAAAATATTTCTGTGATTACCACCCTCAAACCTCTACAACATTTTGAGTAACTGTAACAGTTTTTCTTAACACTTGCAATGCATTCTGGGTATGCCATTATAATTTGCTTAACCCCTGAACAAGACTATGGCATTTGAAATATGTTTAACACAGTTGAAATGTGTTTTTCAAAATAGAAAACAGAGCCTATAAAAGTATCCTGTTACAAAATACACTGGACTGTAGTTTAAGCACAAACATACACAGAAAGGGTGGGGCAGATCAACAAACCCAACCACAAAACACTTCAAGCCAAGATTTCAAGATGCTCATCGTGGCTTAGAACAGTTGCAATTCCTTACCAAATGGATGTCTTTCATACTAGTGGCAGTTTTTGCCATATACTGTAAACATTCTGTATTGCACTGTACAGCATTATACTTCAACCCAAACTTGGAATGCCTTTGCCAAAACCAGACAACATCCACTTTAAATCCATTACATGCTTTTGTCTTGTATGTCATAAAACACAACTCGTATTTACCATAAATACTACATTGTTATCACAGGGCAAACAACATTTGGGTCTCCAGAAATGTTGCATTTTTCTTCAAGCATAGTTACTTACAAAGTATTAAACACATTTCCTTATGACAATTTGAGACTCCAGAGCTAAAAATTCCATGAAAAGAGTTTTTCCAGGATGCGACCCATTTGACAGTGCGGGGAGAATTTTTAATAATTAGTGTGAACAAGAATCTATTGTAACTGCAATATTTACAGAGAAAATGTGTAACCATTTTGATTGATTCTTATTTATTAGCTATTGCGTTGGTAACACCCCAAGCTTTGTTACACCTACACCAGAAAGGAATAAACAAACAGTCAGATACCTAGCTAAATAAATTGTGGAGTATGTTATCTTCAGATTTCGTACATGTGCACTATGTGCTTCCTGGCAGTCCACTACATGTAAACCTGAATTGATGTTTAACTGAGGTATAGTGATTCTATTACAGTTTTTCTCAATCATTTTGGCTCATTTCTCGAATGAGAATTATTTTTTTCAAAACATTCAAATCTCTGAACAATTAATTTCTTGCTCACACCAGATTAGAATTTCTCATTCATTTGAGCAAATTGCACGTTTTGGCACAGAGTAAGTACAATTGCCTACAATAGGCACAATACTTACATGCACATGGCTTGCTGATTAAACCTGATGAGTTGATTCTCAGCGAAATTGTCATACTCTTCACAACTTCTAAACTTTCTTTCATCGTTTGAGCCATCACATGCAAAATGATCCATTCAATTATCAAAATCTGTCAGACATACAAATATATTCCATAAATATCCATGACATGAAATGTTTGTGATATCTGCTATATTTGCAAATTACCTTCCAGGTGACATAGTAATGAAACAGGAATCGCCAGGAGATTTTCTCCCCGGTGCATCGCAAGGGAAAACATCAGAAGTGATGTTGACAAAAATCTCTTGCCACCAAGAAGATGGGAACTTGTAGTGTTACGTACCGTGAGGAGGTGCAATTCATTGTTTTTTACAGAACTACCGTGGAATTTTCATTGTTACAGTTTTGTTTTCATGGATGTAATTTTGTGGCAAATTTTCAGCTCAATATATATGGGAAGATACCATGATGTCTTCAATGCACCAGTTGAGTCAGTTCCAGGGGAAGTCCATTTTGAATTCCCCTGGAAGTCAATCCAGCCAGTTCAATGTGCACCCCGCAATGAACCAGCGGCCATGAAAGCGACTGTAAAGGCTCAGCTCGACAAATACGAAGCAGATGGCCACATGACATCCATCATGGAGCCTACAGACTGGATCAGTAATATGGTTATCGTCAAGAAGCCAGACAAGTTACAGATATGCCTTGATCCTAAACACCTCAACCAGGCTCTACGTCGCTCACATTACATTATGCCTACGTTGGAGGATGTTCTCTACAAACTCCCAGAGGCCAGAGTCTTCACACTGGTGGACGCTAGAGATGCCTTTTTACAGTACAACCTGGACGAGCGTAGCAGCTACATGACCACCTTTTGGACACCCTGGGGCTGGAAGAGGTGGCTGAAGCTGCCGTTTGGGGTCTCCGTGGCTCCTGAGGTGTATCAGCGAAAGTAGCACGAGTTGCTGTTGGGACTCAGTTGAGTGGAACCCATCGCAGATGACATTCTCATAGTGGGCTGTGGGGACAGTGATGCAGACCAAGACCATGACGATAAGCTGCTAGCTCTAATGAACAGATGCAGACAGGTTAAGCTAAGGCTAGGGATAAACAAGCTTCAGTTTAAAGTGTCAGAGGTTAGTTTTCACAGGCACATCTTGTCCTCTATGGGATTGAAAGTGGACCCCCAGAAGGTGAGGGCAGTCATGGAGATGCCACCCCCGTCTGATGGGAAGGTTGTACAGCACTTTGTTGGATTTGTCACTTACCTGGCTAAGTTCCTGCCGCGGCTCTCGGGGGTGTGTGAACTGCTCATGAGCAAGGACGCAATCTGGCACTGGCTTCCAAAACACGACGCTGCAGTGAAGGAAATAAAGCAGCTGATCACGCGCTACTATGATGTGTCAAAACTGGTTGCAGTTCAGAGCAACTCAAGCCAGCATGGACTAGGCTGTTGCCTCATGCAGGAGGGCCAGCCTGTAGCGTTTGCTTCTAGGGCACTCACCCCAACTGAGCAGAACTACGCCCAGATAGGGAAGGAGTGACTCAGCATTGTGTTTGCTTGTCAGCGCGTCCACCACTATCTGTATGGGCGCAACAACATCACTGCGGAGACAGACCACAAGCCTCTCATTGCTATATTTAGCATGCCGCTCCTGAATGCCCACAAACGCCTGCAGAACATGCTACTGGCTCTACAGAGCTACGACCTCAAGGTGGTGTATAAGCCAGGGCCGAAGATGTACAGTGGATATAAGAAGTCTACACACCCCTGCTAAAATGCCAGGTTCTTGTGATGTAAAAGAATGAGACAAAGATAAATCATGTCAGAACTTTTTTCGCCTTTAGTATGACCTATAACGTGAACAGTTCAATTGAAAAACAAACTGAAATCTATGAGGGGGAAAAATAAAAAACTCACAATAATCTGGTTGCATATGTCACGACCCCTTCCCCGTGACTCCTGCTTGTTTGATGTACACGTCGTTGTTTGTTGGTTTGTGTGCCTGGTGCGTCTGTTCCATGTCTGTCCTTGTGTTGTGGTTGTCCGGGCAACGAGGCGGGGGCGGGGCGTTGCCTCCCTGGGCTGAGATTGCCCAACCTGATGGTCATCATTCACTCCTGCACCTGTTCCTGATCAGCAATCCACCACAGCATTTAGGAGAGGACCTGACTTCCAGCCCCTGCCGGATCGTTAAGTCCCAACACTGTGTTGAGCTCTGCGCACCAGCTAAACCTTCGTAGTTTTGACTCAGTACTGTTTTGCTGTGTTTCTGATTACCTGCCTATAACTCTGCCTTTTCCCTGCCTAGACAAATCCGACTACTGAACGCGCCCATTTGCTGCCCTGGACCTTGGAGCCACCCTGTGCCTGGATTCACACCAACCCACTGCCACTCTGCCCACCCACCTGCACCTTCCTCCCAGTTCCTGGTTCTTTCAATGAACACACTTAACCGCCTCTCTGTGTCCCGTCTGCTTCTGGGTCTGCACCGGAACCCTGACAGCATAAGTGTGCACACCCTTAAACTAATAATATGTTGAAGCGCCTTTTGATTTTATTACAGCACTCAGTCTTTTTGGGTAGGAGTCTATTAGAATGGCACATCCTGACGTGGCAATATTTGCCCACTCTTCTTTGCAAAAGTGCTCCAAATCTGTCAGATTGCGAGGACATCTCCTGTGCACAGCCCTCTTCAGATCACCCCACTGATGTTCAATTGGATTCAGGTCTGGGCTCTGGCTGGGCCATTCCAAAAAGTTAATCTTCTTCTGGTGAAGCCATGCTTTTGTGGATTTCGATGTGTGCTTTGGGTCGTTGTCGTGCTGAAAGGTGAACTTCCTCTTCATCTTCAGCTTTCTAACCGACGCCTGAAGGTTTTGTGCCAAAATTTCCTGGTATTTGGAACTGTTCATAATTCCCG
>JACXGI010010736.1:15269-26952 GCA_016801175.1 Esox masquinongy
GCTGAAGAAAAACAGCCCCAAAGCATGATGCTGCCACCACCATGCTTCACTGTGGGTATGGTGTTCTTTGGGTGATGTGCAGTGTTGTTTTTGCACCAAACATACCTTTTGGAATTATGGCCAAAAAGTTCAACCTTGGTTTCATCAGACCATAACACATTTTCCCACATGCTTTTGGGAGACTTGATGTTTGTTTTTGCAAACTTCAGCCAGGCTTGGATGTTTTCTTTGCAAGAAAAGGCTTCCGTCTTGCCACCCTACCCCATAGCCCATTCATATGAAGAACACGGGAGATTGTTGTCACATGTAGCACACAGCCAGTACTTGCCAGAAATTCCTGCAGTTCCTTTAATGTTGCTGTAGGCCTCTTGGAAGCCTCCCCGACCAGTTTTCTTCTCGTCTTTTCATACATTTTGGAGGGATGTCCAGTTCTTGGTAATGTCTCAGTTGTGCCATATTTTCTCCACTTGATGATGACTGTCTTCACTGTGTTCCATGGTATATCTAATGCTTTGGAAATTCTTTTGTATCCTTCTCCTGACTGATATCTTTCAACAATGAGATCCCTCTGATGCTTTGGAAGCTCTCTGCGGACCATGGCTTTTGCTCTGAGATGCAACTAAGAAAATATCAGGAAAATCCTACTAGAACAGCTGAACTTTATTTGTGATTAATCAGAGTCACTTTAAATGATGGCAGGTGTGTAATGATTTCTATTTAACATGAGTTTGAATGTGATTGGTTAATTCTGAACACAGCCACATCCCCAGTTATAAGAGGGTGTGCACACTTGTGCAACCAGGTTATTGTAAGGTTTTTATTTTTCATCCCTACCCCACCCCCCCCACCCGAAGATTTCGGTTTGTTTTTCAATTGAATTGTTCACGTTATAGGTCACATTAAAAGTGGAAAAAGTTCTGACATGATTTATCTTTGTCTCATTCTTTTACATCACAAAAACCTGCCATTTTAACAGGGGTGTGTAGACTTTTTATATCCACTGTACATAAGTGACACGCTCAGCAGGGCTACGGCATCAGGCTTGAACATGCGCTCCATTCATGAACAGCACATGGTGTGCAGCTTACTAACGGAGCAAATGATGTGGAACACATCAGTCAGACAGATTACCTCAATGTTACAGACTGACTGTAAGGAAGAAATTGCTCTTGCCATCAGAGAGTACTGGCCAGTCAGAGATGAGCTCAGTCTCCAAAAGGTCAAAGGGTCATTATTCCCCGGTCTCTGCGCCCTGAGATGCTGTTGCGAGTGCATGCAAGTCACATTGGAGGTGAGAGTTGTTACAGACAAGCAAGAGAGACATTGTATTGGCTGGGAATGCAGAGTGAAATAAAAGACTATGTCAGCAAATGCAAAACATGCAATGAATACGCCACAAAGCAGCAGAGGGATACAATGATGTCTCATGAGCTACCAACACGCCCCTGGCAGATAGTTAGTCTAGATCTTTTTCAACGCAGTGGCAAAGACTTTCTTCTGTTAGTAGATCATTACTCAGACTTGTGGGAGATTAACCTCCTACCTGATCTCTCAGAGGAGACAACAATCAAACATTGCAAATCTCAGTTTGCGCGCTATGGCCAACCAGATAGTGATTTCTGTTGACAGACCACAATTCACCTGTGGTGAATTCGAGAAGTTTGCGGCCGAATGGAAATTCGAGCATGTCACCTCCTCGCCACGACATCCGAAGGCTAATGGAAAGGCTGAGTCAGCAGTCAAGATTGCAAAGAACCTCTGCAAAAATGCTCTGCGGGAGGCCAAGGATGCCTGGAAGGCTATATTACAGTGGCGCAACACCCCAACGGAAGGCATGGATAGTAGCCCGGCCCAGCGCCTCATGGCATGGCGCTTGAAAGCGGCTCTGCCGGTAGCCAACTCGCTCTTCGTACCATGTGTGGTGACAGGAGTGCTTGAGAAGCTTAGGCACAGAAGACAGGTGTCCAAATTCATCTATGACAGGTCAGCAGAAGACTTGCCTGAGCTTGCAATCGGTGAAGTGGTGTGGATGAAGCCTCTGCCAGAGGACGGGACAGGCCTCTGGAGACTAGGATCCTGTTTGCAGAAAGTTGCCCCACGATTCTACTTGGTTGAAGTGGATGGGTCTTTGTATCGTCGTAACAGGGTGGACCTCCGCGTTGCTGAGCCTGCACCCAGGCAGTACCCCGACTGTCCTAGGGAACGCATGACACAGGAACGAAACCCAGCAACGCTTGACAGGCCTGAGGCACAGGGTAACAAACCAGATGATCAACGGGCAGAAACGCCCCTGCCCATTGGCACTCCCCTCAGACAGTCAGATGACACTGTGCGGGTCCCCACAGTGCTCACAGAAAGATCCCCTGTCTTCTCACGCTATGGACGGCTGTCCCGACCGCCTAAGAGACTTGATTTTTTAAGAAACAAAAGAAAAGGAAACAGGGAAGTGTATATATATATATATATATATATATATATATGTACCAACATAAGCAAATGTTATTATTTGTTTAATTTATATACAAAATATATGTATGGTTCAATATTGTTTTCAAGGATGATTAGTTAAGGAATTGACTCTCATTTCATTTAAAATAGGGAAGATGTTGTGAGTGTAAGATGGCACGTTGTTGCCATCTGGGGGCCTATGTTATTATTGCAATGGGAGTGGGAGTTCAGGCAGTGTACTGTAATGCAACATGCCTAACACGACTGGTTACTCGCATCAATGACTCTGCCTCATCGTTTAACAGCAAAACAGTTCGCTCACAGAATTGAGGATTTAAGAGAAAAGAAAGATGATGTGCATTTCTCTGCTTTGTGCTTTTCACCATGCCAACACACGCTTTGGGCAATCGGTTCTTGCCACACCAAAAGCTGCATTGACATCAATCACAAATGTATGAATTGATTATAGATGTGTGTTAGGAATCAAGCCACAAGCACTTATCTGTTGGGTGTCCTAGCCCACACAGCTTCTCCTCGAAAATAGGCGCCCACATGAATGTTTTTTTCTCCAATATGCCGGATCGAAAGCGCTCCAATGTAGGCTACTATTACAGCTGACAAATGAAACGGATAGGCTTAACAAATACGAGTTTGTCAGTTTTTACTGTTGTTGAGGACAATTAAACGTTAACATTAGAAGGCATACTTTAAAATGTGGATATCCAAAGGTGCCTGGCTCACATTTCGATAGTTGCCCGATATGCCAATCTCCTAAAGTGTTGTGTTGTTTCTAAAAGTAGATACAAATAAGATCCATTAGCTTGTGGTGGAAATACACATTAAAATGAGTCTATTTCGTAATAATACCTGATAAAAAGAAAATAAGAATGTGGTAAATGATAATTTGTTTTTAGTTAATACTCCATAACTTACCTTCACGCCATCATCGTGTTGTAGCATATTCTTTCCCATGCCTTGTGTACTTTACCCTTACTTACCATGTAAGTTCCTAGGAAGTCCATCATCTTAAACTAGTTCTTGTATGGTACCAACAACACTTACAGTGTAAGTACTAGGAAAGAGGGCTGTAATTTGAAGTGGTGTCTGTTCCCACATAGTTACGGTGTAGTTACAAGGAAAGATGGCTGTAATTTGAAGCGGCGTCTGTTCCCACGTAGTTACAGTGCAGTTACAAGGAAAGAGGGTTGGAATTTGAAGTGACGTCTGTTCCCATGTAGTTACAGTGTAGTTACAAAGAAAGAGGGTTGTAATTTGAAGTGGTGTCTGTTCCCACATAGTTACAGTGTAGTTACAAGGAAAGAGGGTTGTAATTTGAAGCAGTGTCTGTTCCCACGTAGATACAGTGTAGTTACAAGGAAAGAGGGCTGTAATTTGATGTGGTGTCTGTTCCCACGTAGTTACGATAGTTACTTTCGTAACTCCAGTTCTATGAGTGGAGCGTCGCCCATAGGGGCTTCGCTCCTATTGGTTTACCTTTCTGTCAACAGGCAGTCACTGAAATTTTAAATATGCAAATCACACCTCTCATGGCCATCTGGCACATATGTTTGCGCACTGACAAACAGCCCCAAACGAATGCACACATGGCACCAACCCATCCGGTACCTCCTCAGTCAGTAAAAACTGAATCGGAGCGTCTGAGACCAGCCCAAAAAACACACCCGAGAAAAAAACACACAAGCAGGCGCTCAAGCACACACAATGCGAGTGTCTGACCAAAAAGCCGCACAGGCAAACCGGAGCACTGGACAGAACCATGTCAAATGTACCATCCCAGCCGCTCAACGAACATAACTCACACTCCAGCCTCAGCCACACTGAGCACAGAGTGAGCCAGCGTACCCACAGCCATGTCACACAAGTAAAACCGGACAAAAGGCGAAGGCGTCCCCTAAGACGCAGCAGCGCAAATGTCCTCCACCCCCACGCCCCTGAACAGGGCGGCCGAGGCCGCCACCCCACGCATGGAGTGTGCCCCAAACCCCCTAGGCATAGGAGTGCCACGTGACACATAGGCCAGATCAATCGCATCACACAACCAGTGAGACAGATGCTGTTTCAACAACGGCTGGCCCACCTTGGGGCCTCCGTGACACACAAAGAGCTGGGGCACGGTCCGCATCGCAGCCCTGCGCTGCACATACTGTGCCAAAGCGCGCACCGGGCACAGATGATGCAACCTCATGGGGAGGGGGAGAAAACGTCCACAATACCATCTATATGGAACGAAACGACGACTTGATCACCTTAGGCAGAAAGGCCGGATTAGAGAACAACACACCCCTGCTGCCATCACCGTTGATGGTGAGACAGCCAGGGTGCGTCGCCAGCGCACAAAGGTCACTGACCCGCTTAGCAGATGTCAGAGCCAACAAGAGTGCTGTCTTAAGGGATAGCATCCTCAACGGTATCTGATCAATAGGTTCGAACGGCACGTCGTACAGCCCCTCCAGAACCAAAGCCAAATCCCACCACGGCAACATCCGCCGAGCCGGCCGGAGACGACGGGACCCCGCCAGAAACCGTTTCACCAAGGGATGACTAAAGACAGACACTCCATTGAACCCTTCATGACACGCCGAGATCGCACACGCGTACACCTTGAGCGTGCCAGGGGATCTTTGCTGATCAAACAGACATTGCAGGAACAACAGGACACTGCCCATGTCACAACAAAGGGGGTCAACCCCCGCGTCCTCGCACCAGCGGGCAAAGATCCTCCAACGGCCAGCATAGCTAGCCACCGTGGTGGCTGCCCTCACAACCTGAATGGTCGCGACGACCTCCTTGGTCAGTCCTCGCTGCAGCAGCCTGGCCCTCTCAGGAGCCAGGCCTGTAACGGCTGGCCCAACACAGGGAACGCCCCGATCACAGCCGTTCACCTGTGTCAACGCCCCGTGGCGGTAAGGGATCGGCCATGGCGGTCCCACCGCCATCTGAGCTGCCTCCACAAACCACAGGGCACCCGGGCGATAAGGAGCGACAGCCCCTCCATCCGCACCCGAGACATGACAGGGAGAATACACTGGAGAGGGGGAAACGCGTACAGCAGTACTCTCGGCCACGGCCGGTGAGCCAACGCGTCCACGCCCAACGGTGGCCTGTCCTGCGCATGAAGAGTAAACCACAGAGGGCAGTGCGCATCCTCCCGGGACGCGAACAGATCCACCTGTGCCTTCCCAAAAAGTCTCCAGACCTCGACAACAATGTCGGGACGAAGACGCGACTCGTCATCCCGGGGACCTACCCGAGACAGCAAGTCCGCGCCCACATTGAGCTCTCCGGGAATGTGAAGAGCCCTCAGAGGCCTGAGGTGCACCTCCGCCCACTCCCAGATCTGCACCGCCAACAGGTGGAGGGGTAGAGACCTGACCCCGCCCTGCCTGTTTACGTACGCAACCGCTGTGCGATTGTCTGACCATACCAACACGTCCCGACCCCGCAGGGTCGGCGCGAAGTGCAGCAGCAGGCGCCTGATTGTGTCCAACTCCAGCCAGTTGATGTGGTGCTCCGACGGAGACCCGCCGCAGCCCGTCAGGGACGCGTCCGTAAAGACCGGGGCCCAAACCGACACTCTGCCCATGGGAACCCCACGTAGCAGACTGCATGGGTCCCTCCAGTACGCGAGGTCCGACTCCAGAGAGCTCGGGACCTTGATCAACCGCCGCCGGTGACGCACTGGATCCAACCGGAGACGTGCGAACCAGCGCTGTAGGCCCCGCATGTGCAGCAGGCCCTACGGAACTACCGCGTGGGCTGATGACATCAAGCCCAGTAGCGACATGACCTTGAACACCGACACTGTACGCAACGGCCGGATGTGGTCCAGGTCCCGCAGAGTTGCCACTCTCCGTGCCTTGGACACGCGCGCCCTCATAGACACTGTGGATAACTGGAGCCCTAGAAACACCACCAGTTGACTGGGCTGAGGAGCACTCTTTTTCCAGTTCACCGCGAAACCCAAGCGAGTGAGCTGAGTCACCAACCGGAATGTGTGAACCCGGCCTGTTCCGCCGAGTGCGCCAGAACCAAAATGTCGTCCAGGTAGGCCAGAACTCTGACCCCTTGACCCCTCAGCGGTCCCAATGCCGCTTCCACACACTTGGTGAAAGTGTGGGGGGCCAAAACGTATCCAAACGGAATCCGCGTGTACTCGTACGCATGGCCCTGAAAGGCAAACCGCAGGCGAGGTAGTATTGGGACATGGAAGTAAGCATCCTTCAAATCGATGCTGATGCAAAAATCCCCAGGGTGCACGCACTCCAAGAGACATTTCGTCGTGAGCATGCGAAATGGCCTCTTTGACACGCATTTGTTCAAAACGCTCAGGTCGAGAATTGGCCTCATGCCTCCCATTTTCTTGGGCACCAGGAAGTAAGGGGAATACAGCCCCTTCTCCCTCTGCTCCAACGGGACTAGGAACACTGCCTCCTTTTCCAGAAGGTCCGCAATCTCCCCCTGCAGGGCAGCAACCTTCACTGGAGACACCATTACCATCTCCATGACCCCTGAGAACGGGGGAGGCGGGCAGTGAAACTGCAGCGCACTGCAGCTGAGGAGCTGTGGCCAGCCATTGACTGTACGCTTCCGCAGCCCCGACAGCCGCAGGGGGGCCGTCCGCAAACAGCCACCCCGCCCAAGGTGGGGCCAACCCAAAAGGGAGAGGAAGACGCATGCGCCACCTGGGCCGAGCTGTCCATATCCCTATTGGTTACAGCCATAACCATGGAGATAGAGGCTCCAGCAGGCGGCGCAGTCGTGTACAACTGGCCTGATACCTTAGTTGGGCGAGCGGAAAACTCCTCCTCGCCCAACAGAACACTGCCCGGGCTCCCACACATGCCAGCCACCCCGGCGGCGGCAGTAGGGGAAGCCACAGACTCATGGAGTCGGAGACCACCGCCCCCAGTCAGAGACTGAGGGCAGGAAGACCGCTCATCAAACCTACCCGGCCATGCAACAGCCGTCTGCAATGAAGGCTCACTCACTGTTAAATAAGGTGCAAACATAGCTTTATTTATCAACACGGAGGAGCTCCCCACCAAACACACACAGGGTGGGGAAGCGCCCGAGGGACACTCCCCCCCAAAAAGTCAGGTACGGCGCCTCTTGAACGGAGGGACCTTCCGGCCACCCTCGTTCTGCAGGCGGGTAGGAGGAGGAGGAGGGGACGGCCTCGTGGAGCGAGGCTCCCTCCCCTCACGCTGCACCGGCCGAGCCACATCCGGTTCCAATGTGCCCACGGACCTGGCCCGGCGATGTTGAGGACGTTGATGCAGCCGACCCCCAGGTCTCCGTGAACCCAAAGCCTCAGGGGGGGGGGCAGCGGACGCCGAAGAAGAAGCAGGAACCGGCAGAAGGGGACCCAGCCGGATACGCTCCTCCCTGTCCTTCTTTTGGCGCACCAGGGCCTCAGTGACCAGAGCGCCAAAGAGTGCGTCCTCCTGCAACCGAGCGTTGAGAAGGGCATCTGCTCAGGCTCCTTCAGGGAGGTGCGCCCCAGCCACAGGTGCCTGACCTGCACCACTGACATGGCCATCACCCGGCCAGCCGAGAGAGAGTTGGCCTGGGTGACTTTGAGAATGGCCGCCAAAGCCCTTGCCACCTCACTCACCTCCACCTCACTCACCACCTCACTCACCTCCGCTGGTACATCCCTCTGTCATCCCGCCACGGCCGCCGCCATGAGGCCCACATTGTTGCAGGCCGCCAGGGACTGCACCGACAAGGCGTACTGTTTTTCCGCCAGGCTGGCGGAGACGCGGTCCTTCACGGATGGCAGGGCTGGGCGCTTGTCGCTCCAGGTGCTCAGGCCCGGGACCAGGGAAGTAGCCAGGGCGGCCTCCAGGGTTGGAATGTCCTTACTCAACGTCTCCAGCCTTCCCTCCACCGTGGTAAAGGCGAGGTTGGACTCAACCGTGCCTGAAGGGGTCATGAAGGGGGCCCCCCACGCTTCCTCTGCGTACTTGCACAGAGAAGGGACCTCCGGCGCCGCAGTCGGCATCGGGCGGCGCACCCGTGTCCACTGGGCGGCCTCAAAGAGATCATCCCCCTCCTCCGGCTCAGGCACCGGCATCGGAATGTGCAGGCGCCGGGCAGCAGCGGAGATGGCAGCGAAGAAGTCCTCCTTCACCGCCAGGGGGTCGATGCTTCTGTCCTTTGGGGCGCAACCTCCTCCTCATCCTCTGAGGAGGAAGAGTCTGAACAACTCCGCACCCGCTCAGCCGAGTGGGGGAGAACAGTTCTGGAGGTGGACAGAGCTGTAGCCAGGCCGGTCACCTCACCCTCTGACTCCAACTCCTCCTGAAAGGAGTCCTCCTCGGAGAGGAGAGAGAGGACGTCAG
Organism: Esox masquinongy; assembly: GCA_016801175.1. NCBI lineage: Eukaryota > Metazoa > Chordata > Actinopteri > Esociformes > Esocidae > Esox > Esox masquinongy. Next base: position 24,083 of record JACXGI010010736.1, read on the forward strand.
CGAGAGGGACCTCCTCGGCAAAGTACGCCAGCCTGTCCATCCTCACCTGTAAAGGGAGGACGGCGCAGGCAGTGCACACAGGCTCCTCTTTTGTGCCATCGCGAGCATGCAGCAGTCCCAAACACGCACAGCAAAGTGTTTGTGCGTCGACTGCCGCGTCGAGCTCGCTACACCAGCACGCCGACAGGGAAGTCGGCGGCCGGGGCACCGGGATAGCAGGGACCGCTCCAGCAGTCGAAGATGGGGAAGCCATCCTTGGCTTAGTAGAAATCACAGTAGACCACATACTTAAACCTTTCTCGTGAAGAAAAAAGGGAGACTGAGCAGGGTGTGAGACCCTCTTTTATAGCCATGGGGCAGATGGCCATGAGAGGTGTGATTTGCATATTTAAATTTTCAGTGATTGCCTATTGGCAGAGGGGTAAACCAATAGGAGCGAAGTCCCTATGGGCAAAGCTTCACAAAGTAGAACAGTGTAGTTACAAGGAAAGAGGGCTGTAATTTGAAGTGGTGTCTGTTCCCACGTAGTTACAGTGTAGTTACAAGGAAAGAGGGTTGTAATTTGAAGCGGTGTCTGTTCCCACGTAGTTACAGTGTAGTTACAAGTAAAGAGGGCTGTAATTTAAAACGTTGTCTGTTCCCACGTATATACACTGCACAATACATATCAAATGTGTAGCCCAGGAAAAATACAACTTACTCAATTATTAAATGGCTTAGTTAGCAGTTCACAAAAATCAATTGTTCTTTAATGGTAAGGTCAACAAAAATATTCCAAGTCTGAATCTTAATCAGTAATCAAACAGAAATGGTGTGTGCCTTTGTAAAATACAAATTAACTTCACGTTAATTGCCTTGAATGGGTATTTTGAGAAATATTTCTCTACTATATTTGATATTATATTTTTGGTGTGTGTGATTGGCCAGAACTTTTATTCATTCATTATCTTTTGGATTAAATGTTGGGTGAACAAGCAAACTATTTAATAAAATTACACGTGAACACCTTGTGAAATATACTAAACAACGCTATTACAACCCAAAGTGATCTTGCAAAGCCTTTTGGCAATATGGTTTTGAAAAATATTTTCATAGACTAATCTTGGAATATTGTTTTTGCAACATTTAGACAGCCCTAGTCACTAGCTAGCGTCCTTGCTATCTTCAGTATCGTGCTTGCTAGAGTGCTTTTACTTGTTACATTTTGACCGAGTAAAAATGGGAAAGCTCGGTTTAACATGAATTGCTTGCTTTAACTACAATTTGGGTTCATAATTATGGTTCAAAAAAGTATTGGCTAATTACCTTTGCAAATGAAAAAAGCCTGGCCTGCAGTCCACAGTGCAGTCCTTCTCTTTCTATGGTGGATCACAAGCAACGTTAGAGGTGCATACCGCCACCTACTGTATGCGTGTATCACTTCTTTTTATAGAAATGCCCTAAATCCTAACTCTATCAGCTGTTATTATAATAATAATAATTATATATCTTGTATTAATAAACATTGTTTAAAATTAGGATGTATGATATTTCTATAAAAACGTTGTGGCCAATGCATACAGTAGGTGGCGGTATGCAACACTAACGTTGGTTGTGAGACGCAATAGAAAGAGAAGGACTACATATTTGCATACGGTACGCCTGACGGCGTTCTTCGTTTGCAAAGGTAGGTAGCACATTTATTGTACCGTAATTATAAACCCAAATTGTTGTTAAAACAATGTGTTACAAATAAAAACACGCTAGCAAGCACTCTAGCAAGCATGCTAATGAAGCTTGCTAGGACGCTAGCTAGTGACTAAGGTTGTCAAAATGTATCTGAAAGTTTTCTAACATTCGTCCATGAAAATATTTTAGAATTGTACATAATTCCAATATACATTCAATTGTACTTGCGAAAAAAGCTCTTTCTTGCCTATAACAAAGGAGGTTTTCTAAACAGAGACAGACTCTCACTGATCTTGTGTTAGTATCTTTCTGTCTCCATTTGCAAATATTATATAATAAACTGTTATTTGTGTTTAAGAGCATTTTGATCTCTGTCTTACCTTCCTTAATAAGAGTTCTAAACGGTGTATTGCCATCACAATTTGGGGGCTTGTCCGTTTGGATCCTTACGCTGACTGTCTCGTGCTCTCCTTCTAAACAGGTCAACCGTGCACGGCTAGAGACGGGGTCTCTGGAGCCTAACTCCTCCCCCGAACGAGGGCTAGCTAAGTTGGGGTGAGAGTAGGGCGCCTGGCTGGGGAGAGCTTTGGGATTGATCAGTAAAGGAACCCGGATGGACAATTTTGAACTCAGGAGGTTAGGACACAATACAGTTAAATAGGCTTAAAACTGTTAACAGTACAGTATCGTGATGGACCAGCTAAGATTATGATGGATAAATATGAGGAATGGACATGTGAACAATTGCACCTTTGGGAATCTTTGGGTTTCCCAGATAATGGTAGTTTTAGCCAGAGACAACTACACGGTTTAAACGAAAGATTGGAAGAATATGAGCGAGGTAAAATTAAGAAGTTGCAGGATGGGAAGAGGAAGGTGGATTGGAAAGCTTACGGTATGTGGAAGGAAGAGGTTGATAAAAGAAGTAGACAGAGTAGTGTAGGTATTACTAATCAATGTGCTTTTGCTACTCCCTGTAAGGTTGATGAAAGCCTGGACTGTCCCTCTGGCCGACCCACTTCCTACAATGCTGTTCCACTACAAGCCGCAGCAGTTCAATCAATCAATCAATCAAATTTATTTATAAAGCCCTTTTTACATCAGCAGTTGTTACAAAATGCTTTTACAAACCACCCGGCCTTAAACCCCAAAGAGCAAACAACAGTAGTGTTGAATTTCAGTGGCTAGGAAAAACTCCTTAA
>JACXGI010010737.1:0-26985 GCA_016801175.1 Esox masquinongy
TTAAAGCCAAAAACCGACCGCATTCTGCCAAATAATTGGAAGTCCTTGGGACATTCAGGGCACTAATAAAGAAGGGCCATAGCAGCCCAAAACAGGAAGTGTACATTGTGGCTGGCCTGGTGACCCCACTGCTTGGCCTCCCAGCCATACAGCAGCTACAGCTGATAAAACAAATAGCCTTCAGTTCAAGATATGGGAAAAAAGTACAAATCAATGTTTCCAAAAGTTTTTTCTGGCTTAGGAAAACTACAGGGCAGTTCCAAATTCAACTGTCTAACGACGCAAAACCCTATGCACTCTCGGCTCCACGATGCATCCCTCTACCCCTCAAAGACAAAGTTGAGGCGGAACTGCACAGGATGGAAGAACTGAGGGTAGCCAGGCCCAGTGGTGTGCAGGCATGGTGGTGGTTCCAAAACCAAATGTGAAAATTAGAATCTGTGTGGACCTCACCAAACTCAATGAGAGTGTGTGTAGAGAAAGACACATACTGCCAGCAGTTGATGAAACCCTAGCACAGTTGGAAGGCACAGCAGTCTTCACCAAGTTAGATGCAAATTCTGGGTTCTGGCAGATTCCACTACATGAAGAGTCGCAACCACTAACAACATTCATTACACCTTTTGGTAGGTACTGTTTTCAACGGCTGCCTTTTGGAATCTCATCAGCTCCGGAACATTTTCAACTTAGGATTTCACAAATCATTGCAGGCTGCAAAGGAACAGTCTGCCACGCAGATGACATACTGGTCTATGGAAAAGACAGGGCTATAGCAAACATGCCTGAACCAAAGAACGTGGAGGAAGTGAGAGTGCTTTATGGGCATGGTGAATTAGGTTGGGAAGTTTTTATCTCACCTGCCTACACTCACAAAACCCTTACGGGATCTCCTGAGACATGACAGCACCTGGACATGGGACGCAGAACAAAAGAAAGCCTTTGAGGAGGTCAAGAAAGAGCTAGGCTCTCCTGCTGTCTTGGCACAGTACAGTGCAAAAAGAGACCATCGTCTCAGCAGATTCATCGTCTCAGCAGAATCATCCAATCCAGGGGCTGCCTCAGATTCATTCAGCTTCATCATGTGGGCTGGGTGCAGTGCTTATGCAGCGACAAACTGCGGATGAATGGAGACCTGTAGTGTGTTTCAAGAAGTCTGACACAAACAGAGACGAGATATGCACAGATTGAAGAAGAAGCACTCGCTGTAACTTGGGCTTGAATCCTCAGATTCAGAATGAGATTATTGAGGTTCAAATACAAAATCATACGTGCCAGGCAAGCAGCTTGTCACAGCCGACGCTCTTTCCAGAGCCCCATTAGGACCGGAAATGACTGCGGAAGAACAATCACTGGTAGGGGAATGCAGTGTTGGCGTCGACCACATCCTTCAGCACCTTCCAGCAACAAAACCAAAACTGGAGCAAATAGGAGACACAGAACTCTGACACAGTATGCAAGCAGCTGAAGACCTACACAGAGAAAGGCTGGCCGACACACAGAAAAAATGTGCTGGAAGATCTCTTACCCTATTGGCCTGAGAGAAGAGATATCCACACTGCTGATAACCTACTGCTAGAAGGAGACAGACTCGTGATCCCTAAGTCCATGCAGGGGGGGAATGCTCGAGAAGCTTCACCAGGGTCACCAAGGCATGAGTAAGTGCATTGCAAGAGCACATGAATCAATCTGGTGGCCTGGGATCACTAATGAGATCCGAGAGCTAGTAGGGTGGTGCGAGGTCTGCTGTCAACATTTGGCAATCAGAACAGAGCCTTTACTGACAACACCCCTTCTTGCACGTCCTTGGGAAAAAGTGGCAGCTGATATCTTCCAGTGGAAGAACGGTCACTATATCGTTGTGGTAGACTACTACTCAAAATACATTGAGGTTGCAAACCTTCCCACACTAACCACAGCAACGACAGTGGGGAGGCTCAAGGTTATTTTTGCAAGATTTGGAGTACCTGAGACTCTCCTTACAGATAATGGTCCGCAATCTGCGTCATCAGAGTTTGCAAGCTTCGCACATGAGTACGATTTTGCACATGTCACAAGTAGCCCGAGGTATACTCAGAGCAGTGGTGAGGCAGAGAGAGCAGTGCGCACTGTAAAACAGTTACTGAACAAGAGTGAAGACCCTCAGAAAGCACTTCTGGCCTACAGAGCAACGCCGTTGGCCCATGGGATATCACCAGCTCAACTTCTAATGGAAAAGAGAATTAGGTTGACCGTTCCTTCGGTCCCACAGTCACTGAGGCCAAAATGGCCAAATCTCCAGACCCTCCGAAACAAGGACCAGGGGCTGAAAAAGAACCAAAGGAAAACATTTGATGCAAGACACAGAGCAAAGGATCTGTCACACCTGGAACCAGAAAGTGTGGATCAGAACAGCTCAAACCAAAGGAACTGTTCAAGGTCCATCATCAACACCCAGAACCTACAATGTAGAGACAGACCTGGGGATTTTGAGGAGAAATAGAGGACAGTTGTCTGTACTCCCTGTACCAATCCTGACAGACACTGGTGAACCCAAGACAAACTCCAGAGAGACTGTAACCAGGTTTGGTAGGATTTCTAGGCCTCCAAATAAACTGGACTTGTAAATATGTTTACAATATACTGGAAGAGCTGCTTTCAAGAAAAGGGGCAGAATAATCTCCTAAGCAGACTCATAAGGACCAGGTAGTCTACACTGGCCTTTAGTTAAAGTGATGACAACATGGTGTAATAAGAAAGACATTTTGTAAAAAAAAAAAAACAGAATAGAATGTGTGTTTAAACTGCATGTCAGGTTGGTTAAAGTTAAAACGAAGTCTTTGAAGAAGTAAAAGAAAGGGAGATGTAGTGGAATGAGGTTTTATAGGTAAACCTTCAAATTACAGCCCGTTACTTACAGGGTAGTTTCCACGTAACTACGTAGTAACAAGAATGTAAGTACGTGGTAAGAATGGGTAGTTATGTAGGAACAATGTAGGTGTTACGTGTACTTATGAACGAAGAACAATACTACTCCAAAACTACTTAGTAAACAGACAGGTGATAAAAATGCAATTTTGAAAGTATATAATTACCATTTAAATGTGACTTTTTTAATTCACATTTAATTATTTTATTGCAAGTTCGCTCGCAGAATTAAGGATTTAAGAGAAATTACAGATGATGCACATTTCTCCGCTCTGCGCATCTTTTCACTGCCAACACACGCTTTGGGCAATCGGTTCTTGCCGAACCAAAAGCTGTGTTGACATCAATCACAAATGTATGAATTGATTATAGATGCGTGTTACGAATCAAGCCACAGAAAGAACTTATCTGTTGGGTGTCCTACAGCCCCCAATGCTTCTCCTCCTAATAGGTGGCCACATATATTCCAATATGCCAGATCGAAAGCGCTCCAATGTAGGCTGTTATTTCGTCGCGTTGAAAGCGAGAATCTGACGAATGAAACGGATAGGCGTGACATAAGAGTTTATCAGATTTTATTGTTGTTGAGGACAATTAAACTCTAACATTAGAAGGCATACTTTAATGTGGATAACCAAAGGTGCCTGGCTCACTATGCAAATCTCCTAAGTGTTGTGTTTTTTCCAAATGTAGATACAAATAAGATCCATTAGCTTGTGGTGGAAATGCACATTAAAACTAGTCTATTTAGTAATAACACCTGATAAAAAGAAAATAAATGTGGTAAATTATCTTTTGTTTTCAGTTAATACTCCATAACATACCTTCACGCCATCATCCTGTTGTAGCTTATTCTTTCCTATACCTTGTGGAGTTCACCCTTACTTACCATGTAAGTTCCTAGTAAGTCCATCATCTTTTACTAGTTCATATACGGTACCAATGTCGTGGAAAAATGTATCTTCTTGCCAAAAAGGATGCAACAACTCAAAAAGATGCAATAACTCAGGAGTTTGTGGATTCAAATTAGACTTTTAATGAGCAATCATAAAAGCCGAGTTGACCTGCAGGAACAACTGTCTTGCCAACTCCGGACACACATTTATAGTGTGTTATCTTGCATAACCTTCCTGGCCACCCCCTTATGCTAATTCTTGGGCGGATCTTTCTCCCCATCCGCCACCATTGTTTCACAACCTTCCAAGATCGCTTCCTTGTTAAATATTGGTGGCGCAGGCTTCAGGGATTTGTATAAAAATAATAGAGCCATTAGGGCCCTACACATTCATTATTACTTGATTATCCCCAGACAGTCATTAACAGTGATTATGTTTATATATTCCTGATACAATGATCATTATTACTGTTACCATATTGATTCTGTTGATTCATTGTATTCTTTCTCAAGTGCATATTGATTATACATACATTCATAAAGGGTGATAGTTCAGATACATTCTTATGTCAAACCTCTATATTCTCAAACCCGATATATTCTATAATTTCAACCCATTCTAATCCATATGAAAGGGCTGAGACTTGCATCGGTGTAATACCATGTAATTGATGACGTCCGAAGCCTTGTTTGATCACATGCTTTTTCCAAAGCCTCTTTGGAAAATGCAGGCTTCTATGGTTGTTAGGTGCGGTTCGGTGCCTGAGACTTTTGAACAGCAACCTTTACTGGTCACCTTATTCAGTGATTTATTTCAAAAAGTTGTTAGCTTTACAAGTCCAGTAATGGCGCAGTTGTTAGGGTTGCTGACTCTCAAATTTCTTAGTTGTTATGGTGCGAGATCGAATCCAGATCATGTTTAACTTTTTGAGTGCAAACAATACTGTTTATTGTATTGCATAATAATTTGTTTTATTTTGTGTATCTTATGACACTCTTGCCTTATTAATACAAAACATTAGAACGGATGCAGAGTTGAAAAATCACAATCTGCACTCCACTGACATGTTAATATCCTACAGCAGGTGGGGGTGTTGTAACAATGGTGAGATGTGTGTGTCGCGATATGTCCCAATGTCTAGTAGTGGGGTTTCCTTAAAAGTAGAGAAGAGTAGAAGAATGTCCCATGCTGGAGCTGTTGCCAGTCAGGATTCTAACTGTCCTTGACTGTTGATAGTTCCTTTGCGGTTCCTCTTCACTGCAATACATATCCCAGTACTGTAAGCCCATTGGCTAATGACTGTCTCTTTGAATGAACGTGACTTCCTGTGTATGGATAAACAGATGGTCTTTTGTTATCTAAACATAACAAGCATACACTTCAACAAATGTATGGATTTTGCCACTGGCCGTTTTAACAGCTTATTAGCCAGTAATAGGCTTACTAGTATCTAACTAACTACTTGGAATAGTCATAAGTATTGAGCAATTCCTAGCGAGAATGAATATGAAGTTTACAGTGCCAAAGCTATTTCATTTCATGGCACAACAATGTTTGTTTTTCTTTAATTCGTGAATGACATTCATACGATAACTGACTTTCTCGTCAAGTGAAAAGACGAGAGAATCGTGGAAACCCCTACTCTTTTACTGCCCAAGGGCTTTTGATTTAGCCCATATTACCCCAAAATGCATGGACGGATGCGTACTTCAAAAATCCACCAGAAATAGTTGCAATATAAACAGTTTTATTTTAGGCTTACTATAACATAGCTACTGAAGGTTGTAGCCAGTGAAGTTTTTGTCGGAACAAATCCTAATGTATGATTTGCTTTGACTGTGACAAGACTCGAACGCGGGACCTATTGATTGCAGGTCTGCGTCCCTAACCACTACGCTATTTAACGAGGGGGACTCACGCACTCAGTAAGAGACATTCGCTCTTCTTGTCTGGCTCCGCTTACGCGGTCCGGCAAAAAGCTGCGACACAACCATCTCCGGCTGAACGCAACGTCTCGTTATCAAAGCTTATTGCACACAACATTTGCAGTTTGTAAACCATCCACAGGATTGGCAAGTCTCAAAATCATAAAATATGTAGCGCTCACTGGTTTCCTCGGGTTTGGATGGTTTTATGAAACATTCATGATTCATTTCAACAGTCAAAACCACGTTGCAATTGGGACACGTTAGCCATGCACTTGTGCGGTTTATAGTTGGTGATACTAACGTTGTATTGATAGCCACAATCGACACAGTATTTCTTATGGTCACACCTACTAACCCAACGACCTGCGCCTTCGTGGAACTTCAAGATTTTATGATGACAGTAGCAAAAGTCAGAATAACATATTCGCTTACAGTCCGGGCACTGTTTTGTGTTCCGAGGCTGGGTATGACAATCTTTTCGAAGACATACTCTACAACTATGTTTACAACCTTGATCACCGTGGGTGTTAAAACTTGTATAACAACAACCACAGACATATGACACCCCCAGAAAACCTTTCAGATTCATGATGCCATAGAAGTGTTTGTTGTGTAAGTACATAAAGACGGTTCTAGGATGTCGGTCTTTGCTGTTTAGAAACTTGGTAAAGCCTCCATCGCGGGTCCGGTGAAAGACAACTATTTTACACCTTGTCATCTGTTCCAACCGAGCACTATCTGTGAATTCCACACAAACATCTAACGCTAAACCAGCACCTGGATGTAACTCACGACCATTAGCCATGGCCTCATAATGTGTACAGTGGGTTCCCATCAACCATCATACCCATCGAACAAACTGAAAAGCATGTAGAATCATTATTTACTGCCACATATAAATGCATTTTTTTGTGATAATCTGATCTATCAGCAGTGTTTGAGCCTTACGTTGCACTCCCCCTCCTCCCTCACGGTTGTTGACAATTTGCACCACTAGCTCTAGTGATTCATCGACCAAAAGCTCTGCATTACTCTGCATAACACTTTCGAGTAGCCCGCCAAACGTGTGTTCATTATATTCATCAGCTTTCATGGTTACATGTACTGAGGAGATCAGAGATTCACCAAACAGTTCAATCTGCAGACGGTCAGTTAGGCCTTGTACGAAGTCTGAAGCTCTAACAATCAAAAAGTATCCAAGCATTCCATAACGCATGCATAGAACGCACCAAAATCATCAACTTTCTGTGTCACAGAGTTTACAGAGTCATATTGGAGCTTGGGCCCTTACATCTCTTGGATATAAAAGCAAGGGACGACGTACCGCTTACATAGAATTGTGTTTGTCTGTCTGTATTTTGTGTCTTTTTTTTTGGAATGACTGAATATCTGACAGACCTTTAGCATGTAATGTAGAGATGTAGCCCAATCTTATTGAAGTAGAAAGCAATGGTTTAGAAACCCTTTCCAAAGGCACTGTACATAACCCATAAGGTAAAATACAAATTCTGTTTTTGGCCAGCTATGTAAACTCTAACATTGATTGATCCCGCAAAAGGTGTTCAATTGGTTATAGGCTATTCCTATTTGTTTTTTATGCCTCTTAATATGAAAGTAATCTAAAAATAATTCAAAGTATAAGTTAAAAAAAAAGAAGTTACATTACTGATTACAAATGTGGCCAGATAACTTGTAACTGTAACAGATTACAAAAAATTAACCTACCCAACCCTGGACACACACACAGGTATTTACTAACTCACAAACACTACAGTTTGTTCGATCGCATATTTAAACCTTGGACAGGAATGCATTTAACTATCTATGGCAACTCTAGTCAACTTACTCGTATTATCCCAGTTTACACATTTATTCATGACACTCCCTATGCCTGGAGAATCTGTTTTTAAGTCTTGTGAAAAATGAATATTTGATTTTATTTGTAAGCCAGATAAAATAAAACGGAAATATTTATATAATGAATATGAAATGGATGGGGTCAAACTAATAAATATCATAGCATTGAATCAGTCACTTGAAGCTTAAATTTTACCAAAATTATATCTGAATTCAAACTGGTTCTCAAGTAGACTAATAAGACAGGCCCATCCCATGTTTAACCTCCTGAGACCCTGTGTCCACATATGAGGACAATGTTTTAGGCTTCCTGCACCATGTACTTCATTCTGCTTAACTTAAACCTATTGTCCTTATTAGAGGACAGTTGTCTGCGCCATGCTTATATAGTATACTTATCAAGTCCACCAATCCCAAATAGCTAAGAGAAATTAAAAATGCATACATTATCAAAGCTCAGGTCTTAGGAGGTTCGCCTTCAGCAATCAAGATTAATATTCTACCAATGTATTAAGCTAATTATTCTCGAAACGAAATACGAACTATAATCTTTACCACTAGAGCTATGTATTGGCGTTGACATCAACTTGATAGCCCCACTAGAACCCCTGGGAGATACCTGCAAAGATGCCCCGTTCACGTAGCCTATTAATTTCGGAAGTTGTCTTTTTCTAACTCCTCTCGGTTTTTCGATAACTTATTCATGTCACCTATAGATTGGCTGTGTAATTTCCATTTTCTACATTTGTTGGGCCTAATAAACGACTGAAAATACTATAGCCTGTGTTCTAAGAAATAATTGTTCTTTGTATTCTTTTCTTAATCATTTTTTTGTATGATAAGACCTTCAATACAAACATATTATTGTATTCTTCAAATTCATTAACCATTTAAAACAAACAAATTCTGTAATTTATTATTTTTTAGAGTATTCTATATAGTTTGATAACGACCCAGTAGATGAACTTATGCTCTGGCTGGATGGTGGTCCTGCGGAGGAGAATGTGTATGCTAAAAGGGATGATTAGTATGTTAATGACGACGAACGCCGGCTCTGGCGGATATTGGGGGTCTGAAAGGCCTGGCGGTTCTAGTGTTAAGAGATTCTAGCTGAGCACCAAGCCAGTCAAGCCAATGGTATTTTCTTGGTGGGTAAAACGGTTGAGTCGAGGGGTCAGGGTCCGGATTCAGCGTCAAACTCCGGTCGGTTGTATTCTTGAGATATGTTTCGTAAAGTCCGCAGGCTGCTTGATGGTCACAGGTGGACTGTCTGTTTTTATGCTGTGTTGAGGATTATGTTAGCTTAAGGCAGGGCTTCAGGGTTGTACATCAGTCGAACAGTGTGCAGTCGCAGTCACACTCTAACATACCAAAATTGTCCGGAAATAGCTCCAATCTAACAGAGTCATACTGCTTCATGAGTGGTTGGAAAGGTTTACCACTAGAAGGTTACCGGGGGATGGCTAGGGAAATGAGTGCAAGGGAACGTAAGCTTAGTGATAAATAAAAATATTTAAATAATCTGACTCTAAATAATCTAAACATATGCAAACCTCAATTATCATGATATGCTGGAAGTTCTTAGAAAAAAGGTAGCTAATCTTTCGTCACAAGCCAAACATTTAAAAGATCATATGTTTCACGGCCTATGTTATCCTCAATGCTCCTCATCAATCAAGTCCAGAAGACAAGGGATGGTGTAGCAACACGGGAACTCAGAGACGATCAGTCTGGTCACTTCGATTTACGTAGGTGTATGTGCCTATATCAGTTCTCATAAGTGTCCATAAGGTGTAGGTCGTTTAACACGAACCATCATAACATCAATTGCCTGTGGGATTAAACATCCCCAAACTCTGGCACCCAGTTGTTAAACAGGAAACTTATGATTGCTTATCTTAACATCAAATGTCTGGGGAATTTAACATGGAGCCCTATTGTTAAGCAACAAAGCCACCATAAATTACAAACCACACACCCCCCATGCCATATTTCATCCTTTGGCCATACATACGTTATACCGAAAGTTACAACCCCTACATACATCACACACTACGTCTCACCTACCATACCGGAAGTCCGGCCCCCAAACCGGACGTCCCGCCTACCGGTCAATCAGTCATCAAAAGTGACAGTTGCTGCCCTATATTAACTACTTCTGGATTTTGCCATGTCACCAGCAGTTCAAGGTTTCTGCAAAGCAACGGAGAGGCCGAACGTGCTGTTCAGATGGGGAAGAACCTCCTTAACACTAGAACCGCCAGGCCTTTTTTTTACCCCCTATAACCGCCAGAGCCGAACGCCGTTTGGCGTCATTAGCTTATGAATCGTCCCTATTAGCATGGACATTCTCCTCCGCAGCATCACCATTCAGCCAGAGCGTCAGTTCATCTACTGGGTCGTTATCAAACTATATAGAATAATCTAAAAAAAAAAATGAAATACAGAATTTGTTTGTTTGGTTAATGAATTAGAAAAATACAAGAATGTGTTTGTATTGAAGGTCTCATCATACTAAAAAAACGACTAAAAAAAGAATACATAGAAAAAGAAGAGGTCCAAAATGAATAGGCGGTGAACCGCAGTAGTGGGGCTATCAGGTTGATTTCAACGCCAATGCATAGCTCTAGTCTCCTAGATTATTAGCATATATGATTTTTCTTTAGGTGACATGAAAACGTTATCGAAAAACCAAGTGTCAGGGCTTTGAAGGAAAGCGAGGAGCAGGAGATGAGGAGCTAGTGGAAACAGTCTTTCCTTTTAATAAAAAACAACAGCACCGACGTATGCTCGGAAAGTGAGACAATAACACACAAAGACCAGGGGAGCAGAGGGAACATATATACTGGGGGGAATGATTGTAAATGAGGACCAGGTGCGCTAAACAAGACAACAGGTGAGATGAATTGATGAGATGGGCGGTGGTGTCAGAAGGCCGGTGATGTCGACCGCTGGAGCCTGTCTGCTGCAGGGGGAGGAGAGGCAGCAGAGGGCGCAGTCGTCACACCAAGAGGAGCTATTAGAAAAAGAGGTCCGAAATGATTAGGCTGTGAACGGTGCGCCTTTTTAGGTCTCTCCCGCGGGTTGTAGTGGGGCTATCAAGATGATCTCAACGCCAGTGCATAGCTCTAGTCTCCTAAATAACTGGCATATAATATTTTTCTATAGGTGACATCAATAAATTATCAACAAACAGAGAGGAGCTATTAGAAAAAGACGAGGTCCGAAATGAATAGGCTGTGAACGGCGCGTCTTTGCAGGTCTCTCCCACGGGTTGTAGTGGGGCTATCGGGTTTTTTCTATAGGTGAGAACAGCGCGTAGGGCTATCGAGTTGATTTCAACGCCAAAGCATAGCTCTAGTCTTCTAGATTACTGGCATATAAGATATTTCTATAGGTGACATGAAGAAGTTATCGAAAAACCAAGAGGAATTATTAGAAAAAGATAGAAACGAGATATCGTTGGAATTTCGTTTTCTGAATAATTATTTCAGAAATATATTTGTACATTAATCTTCATTAAAATAAGCAGAGAAAAGTCAAAGAGACGATAGGATGTGTGGGTGATTTAGTTTCTCTTTCCCTCCTAAAATAATGTAGATTTACATTTTCGATTTAAATTTGATGAATTACCCTACACAATAAGATGAGTCTCCTACTGAAAAACAGTAACACATGTTTAAGGTAAGTAGCATATATCATTTGTATTATGTTTCAATAATAGCCTAATTAAGTTTTCATTAATCTGGGAGTATCGCGCATTCATCCATTGACGTCATGCATTCAGTGAGGGGTGATTAGCGCCTGGGTACCATTTGGGTACCAACGCTAAGTGGCGTGGGCTGTTGGCGGATAAAGTAGCAAAACAGGGTAAAAAAAAACAGGTAAATCGTCTCTAAATCGTTTTCTGTTCGTCAATTCCAACAATGGAACCATGTAATATACGCCTATTTAGGAAAAGTCATGGAAGGAGGAGAGTGTAGCTTTCAACATGGCAGTTTTATTTTAATTACAAACTCAAACGCCAGTTGGCATAGGCATTTGGCGGTTCTAGTGTTAAGAAGGCCACAGACCCAGAATGGTTTTAGTTCGGCACAGTTCCTAATGAGCCGACGGCTTCACACCACGGTGCCGACACTTCCATCACTACTGGACCAAGCACTCCCAGACAACGTGGTTGTCAGCAAAACAGAAAGGGTGAGGAGGTGTGCAGATCAGCAGCACTTCAACTGGCACCACAGAGTCAGCAACCTCAGCAGGCTCCCACATGGAGAACAAATGTGGTTGACCAACCCAAAAGTAACTGGAACAGTGTTGAGAGAACAATCACCGCTGCGCTCCTACATGGTGGAAGTTCCGGACGGGATGGTCCGCAGAAATAGACATCACCTCATTTCTATTGGTGGACCCAACAGGAATGACATTCTGCAGGAGACTCATGTTTCTTCTCTACCCCAACATTCCGTGTCACCAAAAACACCCAACCCGGATCTACCTGCTACACCCAGAACGAGGTTTAGGAGAGAAATAGTCAAACCCCAAAGACTAGACTTGTAGAACAAAGCAAGGCACACAGGTCTGAGTATGTAGGACGTTTTGTGGAACACTGTTATTACGCATTGTAGAACGGAAAGTTAGTTGGGTAATTCTAAAGAGTGCATTGTTACACATGTTTAAATATTCAAGAAGAATAGCCATGTCAGACCTTTCAACATAGGGGATTATTTGCATAGTGCATTCCATTGGATGTATTCAAATAGGGGACTGTGGGGAAAATCTCGTAGGGGTTAGTCTCGGGGTGGTTGTGCAGTAGGAGGCACATTACGCACTAAACAATAAAAGGTGCTTTCATAAATTATTGCGTTACTAGTCTTTATGCTCACCTACAGACCAGACTGAATACATGACAGCTGCCACTGGAACTGTCTCACTTACCTTCACTGAAAATGTAAATACTGACGGCAACAGCAGAATATATTCTGCTAAAACATCTGGTCTGCTCAGATACAAATAAATGCCTCTGAAGTCCTGACAGCGCTTCATTATACCTGCAGAACAATGACCACAAACACATTGACATTGCTTTCAAAGAGTTTTTCAGTTCCAAAAAAATTTTATGTTTTTGATTGAATTCACAATTGAGATTGCTTCAGCATGTAGACAAGACTGATGGCAGAAAGTCTCTGAAACAAGCAGGAACATTGCCAGTGAAGATACCAATTGTTTCGTGTGATCTTTGGGTTGCAGACTTCAGGCAATGCTTGTATACAATGGATACACGACCAAGTACTAGACATAACTATTTTATTCTAAGTAATATTAATCTGTCCAAATACTTTTGGTACCCTAAGGGGGGGGGGGGTTAACTGGGTATGCCCTTTACAAGCAACAGTCTAAGGGCACAGGCAACCTTTCGTTATCAGATGAAATAACTGAAACCTTAAGGAAATGGAATGTGTTGTTGTCCAGAAAGGTGTGATTTGATGTTTATTAAATGCATTTGGGATCTGGGTGTGGCCATGCTCTGAAAGATGGGAGTAGAATACTACACCTCAAATGTATTGCCGTTGTGGATTATTTGATAGTTTCAACCCAATCTGACATTTCTGAGCACTCCTTTTCTAGCATCTCATTCTCTTCCTTCTCTGACTTAAGGAGCTTTCACACTGACAAGCGGCAACGCTGCCACCTTCATTGACTGTGGGAAGAGGAAACAAAGTGGCTGCCATCAATAAATGTATTGTGGCTGCACACAATAGAAGTATTAGAATCCCTACTCAATAAACGCCTTAAGGCCTACCTCCAGGTAAAATGTATTTTGAGTCGTATGGAATTAGGTTTCAGGTCTTTCAATCCGCAACATGGATGTTTTTTTGACAGCTTTACGCCTTGGCCAGACTTGATCCACCAACTGTGTTGTGAATGCATCGTTTTGTTGCAAGCCCTTTCTATATCGCTATATTATTTTTTGATTTACGACGCATCTATAAATAGAGGCTGATATGTGCGGTTGCCCGGTTATCCTGCCCTTTTCGATTTGTCACATGATATTTATAGAGACATAAATGCTACATATAATGCATGGAGGAATATTTCATCTGACATTCGGCTACCAGTTCAGTAACTTTGACTTGTTGGCTATACAAAAGTTCTGAACATTTTGTTATGCTAGCAACTGCATGTTTGTCAGCTTGTATGTCTGCCACTTTGTGGATAACTTGCTAGCTACTTACAAATTCTGTTCTAGCCACAGAAGCTGTATAGGTAGTTTGAGTATGTGTAGATCAGTATATTTGGCAGCTTTTTGTTTGTTTTAATCATTACAGTTATAATTATGTAGGCCATACTTTTTACAACTAATATTTAATATATTTACAAATTCCATTCTGAAAATGCTTTTTGGATGAGATTAGATGCATAACTTATTTATAAATTAATTTATAAATTGACAGTTTCCGGTTTGATTAACGCACACGTTTTGGCGCACGAGTAGGAAAAATCCAACGCATGCAACACCCCAAATTCGACGCATCTGCAAAGGGTACGCATAGTGCTATATGTCTTTGCGCCATAACGCACTTGTTCATTGGAAATGACTGAACTTCCGGATTTACGCATATGCATGGCGGATTTGGTCTGGCCAAGGCGTTAAACATAATTTACAACAAAATCTGTGCAATTAGTTTGTTTTGAATTCCTCAGCAATTTATAATCTACACATATCTGGGAGTTTGTATGGGTGAGAAGTTGAGTGTCAACACTAACTAAATATTCGATTTCTTTTTACTGGAAAAGGGCTTGTCATTGCTCTGCTTCAAGAGATTGGTTGATTAATTGGACATTTCTGTTTCTGTTGGACTATGGTAATACGTTTTATCTGGGAAACTTAAGCTCTACACTGGAATGTCTTAAATATTCACTCCTGCCACATGATCATTCTATGGAAATTGCAGAGGTCCTGTGAAAAAAATTTCTTAAAAGGTGATCTCACCCTGTCTAAAAGTGACCTCACTTCTAAGACATATCACCACCAATCACAATCTTATTCAAAATCAAGTCCTGGTGTGCAGCAGGTTATTTGGGGAGAGGGATGCCCTGCTCTCTTTATTTTAATAGGCGAGAATTGGTTGTCGCACTTATTATGTTTTCTAAACCAATGACTGGTTTGCAAGGGTGGAATTTTTATGTGGAAAGAGATCATGTTACAGGAATGCACCTCTCAAACTTGCAATATAGCAACCTGCAACTATAGAGTATATAGAGCAAGAGTATAGAGGTTTGACATAGGAGTGTTTCTGAACTATCACCCTTTATGAATGAATGTATAATCAATGGGCACTTGAGAGAGAATACAATGAATCACAATACAGTAACAGAATCAATATGATAAACATAATCACTGTTCATGACTGTCTGGGGATAATCAAGTAATAATGAATGCGTAGGGCCCTAATGGCTCTATTATTTTTATACAAAACCCTGAAGCCTGCGCCACCAATATTTAACAAGGAAAGGATCTTGGAAGGTTGAGAAACAATGGTGGCGGATGAGGAGAAAGATCCGCCCAAGAATTAGCATAAGGGGGTGGCCAGGAAGGTTATGCAAGATAACACTGTATAAATGTGTGTGTCCGGGGTTGGCAAGACAGTTGCTCCTGCAGGTCAACTCGGCTTTTATGATTGCTCATTAAAAGTCTAATTTGAATCCACAAACTCCTGTGTTATTGCATCTTTTTGAGTTGTTGCATCCTTTTTGGCAAGACGATAAATTTTTCCACGACACAACCCACTGCTAGATTGCTTCTGAAACTAGGAAAGAATGACACTGATAACTCACCCTCAAGTGGTATTGAAAGGGCAGTAGGGGGCACTCTTCCATCTCATTTAAATGTAAAATCCCAATGCAAGTGCCATTTTCCAGAGAAGACTGTCATATTTCAGATGGGATATTCAACAGGTGTGCTGACTCTCACTAAATCACATATTGCATGAGTAGAGGTATTAAACCCGGTTACCTGGTTAAATGTTAAATATGGCCTGCATAAGGTCAGGGGCAACCTACCCATCTGCAGTTTTCAATTTGATTACTAACCCACTCTTCTTTTCCCTGTAAGCCCCATTCTAAAAATTACAATAGGTACTAAATGAATGCGATCAATAATGTATGTAGTTCGCTTTGGATAAGAGTGTCAGCAAAAATATATATGTACAGTATCTCACAGCAGTGAGTACACCCCTCACATTTTTGTAAATATTTGATTATATCCTTTCATGTGACAACACTGAAGAAATGACACTTTGCTACAATGTAAAGTAGTGAGTGTACAGCTTGTATAACAGTGTAAATTGGTTGTTCCCTCAAAATAACTCAACACACAGCCATTAATGTCTAATCCGCTGGCAACAAAAGTGAGTACACTCCTAACTGAAAATGTCCAAATTGGGCCGAATTAGCCATTTTCCCTCCCCGATGTCATGTGACTCGTAAGTGTTACAAGGTCTCAGGTGTGAATGGGGAGCAGGTTTGTTAAATTTGGTGTTATCGCTCTCACACTCACTCATACTGGTCAGTGGAAGTTCAACATGGCACCTCATGGCAAAGAACTCTCTGAAAAGTGAAAATGTCCAAATTGGGCCCAAAGTGTCAATATTTTGTGTGGCCACGATTATTTTCCAACACTGCCTTAACCCTTTTGGGCATGGAGTTCACCAGAGCTTCACAGGTTGCCACTGGAGTCCTCTTCCACTCCTCCATGACAACATCACGGAGCTGGTGGATGTTAGAGACCTTGCGCTTCCGTTTGAGGATGCCCCACAGATGCTCAATAGGGTTTAGGTCTGGAGACATGCTTGGCCAGTCCATCACCTTTACCCTCAGCTTCTTTAGAAAGGCAGTGGTCGTCTTGGAGGGTTGTTGGGCTCGTTATCATGTTGGAATACCATTAATGTCGGATTAGACATTAATGGCAGTGTGTTGAGTTATTTTGAGGGGATAACCAACACTGTTATACAAGCTGTACACTCACTACTTTACATTGTAGCAAAGTGTCATTTCTTCAGTGTTGTCACATGAAAAGATATAATCAAATATTTACAAAAATGTGAGGGGTGTACTCACTTCTGTGAGATATTGTATGATGCTGTCTGTTGTTTTGTGAAGAACATCATTAGCAACCTGCAGGCTCAACTCATTGTCACATTCTTATTTATTTGGCCCTTTAAAAAAGTTACTTTTGTATCTATCCACTCTACTTGGAAGTACATTTCAGAACAGTTATGCTCTGCCTACCATAACGGGATCATTATGTGATCTTGCAGACAGTGATTAAGCTTTGATCTAACTTGCCAGAGTAGCCTGTTCTCTGTATGTAGAGCAGAGACTGGGCATAGAGAATAAAGACATGTGCAGAAATTAACTGTGCAGAAGCTTCAAGAAACACTAGATCTTTTGATCCAACAGATTAATCTGATGAGGGGGAGGGGAATTACGTTTTAGCAATGTGTGTGTGTGTGTGATCATACCCTATGAAACTACTAATTGAGCTGAGATGCATCCTGTGTACTTTGACCATACTTAATCAAGTTCTAGAGACATTCTAAGTCCAACTGTGACAAATTTAATTGACTGAACATTATTTAAAAAAGGCACACACCTTTCTTCATACCTGAAGGTCACCGTACACTGACGCTCTCCATCCAATCTGACAGAGCTTGAGTGGATCTGCAAGGAAGTACGGAAGAAACTGTCCAAATCCAGGTGTGCAAAGCTGGTAGAGACACACCCAAGAAGACTCACTGCCATGATCGCTTTCAAAGGCACTTCTAAAAAGTACTGTAGAAGGAGTCTCAATATGTATGTAAATGGGATAGTCCATTTTCCATAAATTGGCAGAAATGGTGGTTTCGCTTTGTCATTATGGGATATGTTTAGCTTAATGGCCCCAACAAATGTACACTGATGTACAGCCAAAACATTATGACCACTGACAGGTGGAGTGAATAGCACTGATGATCTCGTTAGCATCACCAAAACTGCAGGCCTTCTGGTGTGTTCCCGGTCTGCAGTGGTCAGTACCTATCAAAAGTGGTCCAAGGAAGGAAAAGCGGTGAACCGGTGACAGGGTCATGGGCGACCAAGGCTCATTGACGCACGTGGGGAGCGAAGGCTGGCCCGTGTGGTCCGATTCAACAGACGAGCTACTGTAGCTCAAATTGCTGAAAAAGTTAATGCTGGTACTGATAGAAAGGTATCAGAACACTCAGTGCATTACAGTTTGTTGTATATGGGGCTGCGTAGCCGCAGACCAGCCAGGGTGCCCATGCTCACCCTTGTCCACAGCCAAAAGCGCCTACAATGTGCACTTGAACATCAGAACTGGACCACATAGCAATGGAAGAAGGTGGCCTGGTCTGATGAATCACATTTTCTTTTACATCACGTGGATGGCCAGGTGTGTGTGCATCGCTTACCTGGAGAACACATGGCACCAGGATGCACTATGGGAAGAAGGCAAGCCGGCGGAGGCAGTGTGATGCTTTGGGCAATGTTCTGCTGGGAAACCTTGGGTCCTGCCATTCATGTCGATGTTACTTTGACACGTACCACCTACCTAAGCATTGTTGCAGACCATGTGCACCCTTTCATGGCAATGGTATTCCCTGATGGCATTGGCCTCTTTCAGCAGGACAATGCGCCTTTCCACAAAGCAAAAATGGTTTAGGAATGGTTTGAGGAACACAACAATGAGTTCAAGGTGTTGACTTGGCCTCTAAATTCTCCAGATCTCAATCCAATCGAGCATCTGTGGGATGTGCTGGACAAACAGGTCTGATCCATAGAGGCCCCACCTCGCAACTTAAAGGATCTGCTGCTAACATCTTGGTGCCAGATAAGACAGCACACCTTCAGAGGTCTAGTGGAGTCCATGCCTCGACAGGTCAAGGCTGTTTTGGTGGAAAAAGGGGGACCTACACAATATTAGACAGGTGGTCATAATGTTATGGCAGATCGGTCTATGTAATATATTATGAATTATGTCTATAGCACAACAAAATGTAGATAGAAGTAGAAGTGAAAGGGTCTTACTACTTTCTGAAGGCACATTAAGTGCATGTATGTTCATGCCTGTGCCTGTGTGCGAAGAGGAGCCCAGTCCCTCAGGTCAGTGCCTGACAGACACTGTTTGCTGTCACAGAGGACTAAACCACCAGGACAGCTGCTTTTCCCTCTCTTTGGAGCAGGCCACCATCTCTGGATCCCCCCGGGACTCCAGTCTGGGACATCTAAGTACAAGCACCACAAAAGGCTTTCATCATCACTCACGCTCGCTCATGTCCAATTAACAGACAGGGAGACTGTACTAAGACAATACCTGGAAAAGCTGATTACTGGAAGCGTATTATAAATAACATATTAAACAAATGAAATATTGAACATTTTGAGAGCAGTGCAGTTATGAGATCGTTGCAGAGGAGATGCCTGGAAAGTGGCTGGCTGGCAATGACTGTCTCCTGTCCTCCATTGTCTTTCAGAAGGTGTGCCTCAAGGCTAGGCTGAGCTCCTCCGTATGTCTGGTAGAGGCCCAATGGCTCCCTAAACAGACTGGCTGGCCAACAATAAGCAACGCCAGCAAGTTAGGCAGAGACAACAACAGCATGAACAACAACCAAGTCTGAGTCTGGAAAAATTTCATGATTGAATTAATTTGTTTTCAGTGAAACTGAAGCTTAGACATTTGGTTTGCTACAAAGCTGAGTGCCAGGGGGCTAGATAATGTATATAACTCTGCCAAAACTCGAGTGGATAACATGCTGTACAGCTATTTTTGGAATGGTGAGGTAACGGCAAGGCAGGTTATTTTATTTAGGCATCCAAGGCCGATGAAGTTTGCGCTGGATGCTTAAATAAAATTTGGGATGACACATAAGTTAGGCTTAAACTGTGAGCTAAAGCTTCAAGCATTGTAGGTTCAATCCCGGTGCTAGGCACTTATTTGATATATTTCTTTTTCAATTTTACCCTATGCCTAACCAAAACCCTAACGGTAAAGTCCCCTTGCAAAATATTTAGACTGTTTTTGAATGATAATACTGCACCATAAAGTCAAAATAACAAAGACATTTTCAAATTTGGCCTGGCGGGTGGGATGGTAATATTGGCCAACTTCAGGATGTCACAAAGCTGATTTGATAATACAACCCTGTTTCCAAAATGTTGGGACGCTGCGTAAAATGTAAATAAAAAAGAATGCAATGATGTGCAAATCATTTAAACCCCTGTATTCAATAGTAAATAATACAAAGACAACATATCAAATGTTGGAACTGAGACATTTCATTTCTTGAAAAGATATGCCCACTTTGAATTTGATGCCAGCAACACGTTTCAAAAAAGTTATGACAGAGGCAACAAATCAAATTCAAACAGGCATGTTTTTTTCCAAAAACAATAAAAGTTCTCAGTTTCAACATTTGGTATGTTGTCTTTGTACAATTTTCAATTAAATATAGAGGTAAATGATTACACATCATAGCATTCTGTTTTTATTTGCATTTTACCCAGCGTCCCAACTTTCTTGGATGCAGGGTTGTTTAGATTAGATTCAACTTTACTGTCTTTGAACAAGTACAAGTACAGTATAACGAAATGCAGTTAGCATAACCAAAAGTGCAAATAGAAGAGGGCAGAAACTTTACAAGTAGTAGATGTATATTACAAGTGGAATGTGTAGATGTGGCAAATGCAGTACAAATGGCAATACTAAATGTGCAATTAAAGCAAATAGAATGGCAAAAAAATTAAAGGTATTAAGTATAGTATATGTTACAAGTGGGATAATAGTTCTGCGGGTACAAATGGCAATTATTAACCTAATTAGTCATTCAAGTACAAGGAGAGAGCGAAAACTAGCAGACACATGGCCCTCCGTGGAATAGTTTGGACACTCCTGGAGTAGTGCAACAACGTCCCTGAGCGGCGGGGAGGGGTATGGTTAGTGATGGGTCGCAGAGTTCACAGAATTCTCTGGGTCACAGAGTTAAGCATGGTTACAGTAGATGGAAAGAAACTGTTCCTGAGCCTGTTGGTGCAGGAACAAAGTGACCTGTACTGCCTGCCTGATGGTAGGAGTGAAAACAGTTTATAGCATGGGTGTGAAGGGTCCCTGATAATCCCTCGAGCCCTGCGCAGACACCGCTTGTGCTGGAAGTCTACAATGGCAGGAAGCTGGGCACCAGTGATGTGCTGGGCATTTTCACTACCCATTGCACGGCCTTCCGGGTGGCTACAGAGCAACCGCTTAAACACACTGTGGCGCTGTTAATCAGGATGCTCTCAATTGTGCAGCCATAAAAGTTCACAAGGATCTTGGAGGACAGACGGGCTTTCTTCAGCCTCCTCAAAAAGTACAGGCACTGCTGCACATTTTTTACCAGGGCGGAGGTGTTGAGGGTCCAGGAGGGGTCCTTGGAGATGTGGACACAAAGGAATTTGAAGCTGGACACACGCTCCACCTCAGTGCCATCGATGAGAACTGGGCGTGACTGCAGCCTTTAGACTTCCAGTAGTCCACAATGAGCTCCTTTGTTTTCTTTGCATTGAGGGCCAGGTTGTTGTCAGCACACCATGCTGCCTGGTGCTTGAGGCTGATTCGTCATTGTCACTGATCAGGCCTACCACCGTGGTGTCGTCTGCGAACTTGACGATGGTGTTGGAACTGTGTAGAGGAACGCAGTCATGGGTGAAGAGGGAGTACAGGAGGAGGCTCAGCACACAGCCTTGTGGAACACCAGTGTTCAAGATCAGGGTGGAGGAGGTGAAGTGGTCTAACTTGACAGACTGTTGTCTGTTGGTTAGGAACTCCAAAGTCCAGCTGCAGAGAGGGGCTGATCCCCAGGTGATGGAATTTGTTGACCAGCCTAGAGGGGATGACCGTGTTAAATGCTGAGCTAAAGTCTATAAATAGCATTTTTACATAGGTGTTGGTTTTGTCCAGGTGGGTCAGGGCAGAGTGTAAAGCTATGGAGATGGCGTCCTCTGTAGACCTGTTCAACCAGTAGGCAAACTGTTAGGGATCCAGTGTTGGGGGAGGCAGGACTTAAGGTGGGCCAGGACTAGTCTTTTGAAGCACTTCATGATTGTGGGGCAGAGTGCGACAGGTCAGAAGTCAATTCAGATTAGACACAGTCAACTGCTTCGGCACTGGCACAATGGTTGTGGTCTGGAAGCACGTTGGGAAAACTGCCTGGGTTCACTGACAGGTTAAAAATGTCAGTAAAGACCTTGGCCAGCTGCCCAGCACATGCTCTGAGCACACGCCCGGGGACACCATCAGGACCAGCATCCTTGCGTGCATTCACCCAGCTCAGTGCAGACAACAAATCTGCGGTGGATAGTCTGAGGTGGGGATCATCTGGGGGGAGTTCAGCTTTAATGTCTGGCTCTTTGTTGTCCCTGTCGAACTGTGCGTAGAACCTGTTTAAGTCGTTGGTGAAGAAGATGTCGCTGGCTGTGGGGGTAGGGTTCTTTGGCCGGTAGTCTTTGATGACTTGCCACATGTGTCAGGGTTTTGAGTTTTTGTTGAAGTGCTCCTCAATCCACAGTTTGTGGTCATTTTTAGCCATCTTGATGCCCCTTTTCAGGTTGGTCCTGGATGAGCTGCTGGGCTGCGCATCGCCAGATCTGAATGCAGCATTGCGTCCCTTTAGCAGTTGTCAGACCTCTCTGTTCATCCATGGCTTCTGGTTGGGGAAGGTCTTTATTAGTTTTTGGATGGTGACATTGTTGGTGCAGATGTTGATGTAACCCAGAATGGAGGAAGCATATGTTTCAATGTCTGTATGGGAGTCAAGGATGACTTGAGTGGCAAAAAAACTCTGTCTATGTGTTGAAACTGGTGCTGTTAAAGTGTGTCTGACCCTTCTGGCCATACTTTGACTGTCTTCACTGATGGCTTCACCCGTTTAATGAGGGGTAAATACTCTGGAAATAGGAACAGTGAAAGATGGTCAGACTGTCCCAGGTGGGGAGGGGAATGGCTTTGTAAGCCTCCGGAATGTTTGTGTACATATGGTCTAGTGTATTGTCTCCTCTGGTGGGGCAGGAGACATTTTGGTAGAATTTGGGAAAACTGTTTTCAGATTTGAATGACTGAAGTCCCCAGCAATCACAAAAACACCATCTGGGTGTTCTGTCTGCTGTTGGCTAATGGCAGCCTGCAGTTCTTTCATTGCTAGTTTAGCATTAACATATAGACTGCCATAACAACAATAGATGTAAACTCCAGGGGCAAGTAAAAAGGCCTGCATCTAATCTTTAGGTACTCCAAATTGTTTGAGCAGTGACTCCCGGTTAAGTTAGTGTTTGTACACCATGTTTTGTTTACATAAATGCACAGCCCACCTCCCCTGGTCTTATCGGAGTCCTCCTAAGTCCGATCTGCTCTGAAGACATTGCGCCCTTCCAGCTCAATTATGTTGTCGGGTATGTTGTTGCTAAGCCACGTTTCTGAGGAAATCATGACGATGCAATCCATAATCCAATTTTGTGAGATGATTCTGTCGTATTTCATTGAAAGTTAAATGTGCCTAGGTAAGAGAGCAATAGGAACATCTGTGTTTAGATTCTCTCTTTCAGTAGGTTGTGCTCTGGCAACCACAGGAATGTTTACATTGATGATCTGGCATGGGGGTTATCCCATGCCTTGGAAACATGATCGTTGCTAGGTAGACACACCCTTCAATGTATATATCAGCTTGTAACCAACTTTACAGTGAGAACATTTCGGAATATTCATTAAATTAGGACAACTCTGCAGCATTATTCCAATAAATACAGAATGTATTTTCTCCCTTGATTTGTGCGGGTTCTCTATTATTTAACCACTATACGTTACCGCTAAATCAGTAGTGATGGCCAATGGGGGGCTAGCATTAGCCTAGCCCAGATGCCTGCACGCTTCCCACATCTTTGTTTACAATTTTGACGCTGCCTCTGGGCACTTCCATTCGGCGATGTGAATAACGTCTCCCGAGGCATCGTCGCAATATCCGGTGGAAGTTGAAGTTGTCAAAAACTCTCTCTGTGCATTGTGATCCAATGTCCAGGAGTTCTTGTTGACTGTATAGAGTGGGTGCTAGGCTGTACTGAGTGAATAAGCTAAGACCTGTGGAAGATGGAAAATGTTCGCGATTTATTAAAATAAAAACTCCTCAGAGTCTGGTATAACAGTTGATTATTTCAAGTTTAATTAAGGGGATCCACGGGAACAACCGTCACAACATCAACAGAGAATGAGTACAGAGACTAGCAGAGTAACGTCATGACAGATTGTTCTGATTATGCATTTCAAGTTTCAAGCTTATATTCTCTTCCAACAGTACAGATGACGGAATTAGCATTTGCAGAATGTACAAACAAGGAATAGTAGCCACTATGAGGTAGCCTAAAAATGCAAGGTTGCACTCAGATGGCTCCAAGAGGCACAGAGAATCATAGACTGTCGGTTGCTCAGCCAACCCGGTCAAAGGCTGAGATCTGGACAGTTACTATATGGAGACTTAAGTTAACTATTAAGTAAATTACTGTTAATTTGCAAAAACTGGGTAGACGCTGAGCCTCGCAATGTACACTCGCCGCCATCTTGGTCGTAGTATACCTATGACTGTTCAGCCTGGTGAGTAGGTGTGGGCCATCCTATCAGACAATCAAGTGTGTCTGTAACATTAAAATCTTCAAATTGATTTCCTAACACATATACAATCAGACTGAGCATTTCAACGGCCAAAGGTGACTCAAGGAGATACATTATAAAAATGAATAATGTGCAGTTATATTTAAAAAATGCAGAAGAGCAATGATTAATTGGAGGACGTGCTGATTTAAAAGACTGCCTGGTCATTTTTACAACATAAAGCTAATGTTTAATCTCAAAACCTATAAGAATGTTTAATCTGCTGCCAATTCAATCTGTTTATCAAGCTAGGTATTTAGTCACAGTTGAATATGGCTAGTATTTCTAAAGGATGTTGGTTAAATATTACCACAGAAGGTCTGTTTTTCACGAAAAATTTTCATTAATTGACCGCTGTGACGGAAGCATTTGAACGAGTTTAGGCAATGCGCTACAATGGTAACTTAAGCTTGGCTCCCAAATTTATATTGTCGCCATAATATTTGAATTGTGGTAATGTTAGCCTGCTTATGACAGATAACTAGTGAGATATGTTTTTAAGCTATGAATGACAAAATGCTGCTTAGAGATTTATTATCAGCAAGGATTTCATTAAATAGAGTATTTTTTTTACTGACATGTTTGCCGACATTCAATTAAATGGCATAAAACATAACAGAAACATTTTTTATGAGAGTTGTAGGCAATGCTCAGGGCATTTTTTTGCCTAGAAGAGCGAATGTCTCTTACCGATTGACCGACCCTTGTTAAATAGCGTAGTGGTTAGAGACACGGCCTCCGAAACAACAGGTCCCACATTCGCCCCCCGTAACAATGAAAACGCATTATGCCTGAGGTTCAGGACAGACAAAAACTTTGCTGGCTACAACCCTACGTAGCTACGTAATAGGAAGCCTAAAATAAAACAGTTCAGGTTGACATTAGGATTTGATCAGGATAGACAAACACTTTGCTGGCTACATGATTCTCTCGTCTTTTCACTTGACAAAAAAGTCAGTTATCGTTAGTGATGGCCATTCGAGGCTTCATTACCGTTCTTCTAGCAGCAGGATATTATGCTAGCCGTGCTAACTCAGATTTTCTTTTTCAAAATAAAAGCCATCATTGAAATATATAAGCTAATATAGTTAACAATCTATTCTGTACATTTTATGTTTAATGTCCGTTCCAATGTTATTCTTGTCTGTTATTTTTCACAGACTAGATTGTTAACTATATTGCCTTATACATTTCAATGATGGCTTTTATTGTGATAAAGAATATTGGAGTGCTGCCACCATAATATCCTGCTGCTAAAATAACGCTAATGAAGCCTCCAATGGCCATCACTAGTTATCGTCACCTATATTGATAGATACTGTATCTATGTCATTCACAAATGGCTAATTAGCTGTTAAAACGGCCAGTGGCAAAAGAGGATTTGTTCAGAATAGAAAAAAACCTCTCTGGCTACAACATTCAGTGGCTACGTTATGGGAAGCCTAAAATGAAACTGTTTACTGTTATATTGCGACTATTTCTTGTGAATTTTCGAATTATGTCTTAGGATTTCTTCAGGATAGACAAACACTTCGCTGGCTACACGATTCTCTCGTTTTTTCACCTGATGAAAATGTCTGTTATCGTCACCTATATTGATACAGTAGTTATTGTATCAATGTCATTCACGTATGGCTAATAAGCTGTTAATACGGCCAGTGGCAAAAGCCATAAAGTTCATAGATGCTATTTGTGGTGGAGGTAAACTTAATAAGTAAGCTTTTAAAATGGCCAGTGGCAAAAGTCATACAGTTCATAGATACTATTTGTGGTGGAGGTAAACGTAATAAGAAATGTTACTCAGTTTAACACAACAGTTAATGGTGTCTAACAAAATATTCCAACAGCCGGCAAATGTGCAGCTTTGTGGCGTAGTGCTTAATGACACCTTTCACGTGGGCGACCTGGGTTCGGTTCTCCAGAGTGCATCCACAATCAGTACATTCTATTGCGGGCTGGCTGAACTAGGCTTGCCTGGTTTCTTGTTTCAAAACATGATTCCAATTCAAAACAGATTGATAGACCTACGGGTATAATTGACAGGACAAGGATGATAAGGTTGACTTACACAACTGTAATTTTCTCAGTCTGGAATTATTAAATTACCTTTCATTGTAGGTTTGGACAGAACTAAGATTACAGATGTGGTAATATGTCCATGTGCACATACAGTGGATATAAAAAGTCTGCACACCCCTGTGAAAATGCCAGGTTTTTGTGATGTAAAAGAATGAGACAAAGAGAAATCATGTCAGAACTTTTTCCACCTTTAATGTGACCTATAACGTGAACAATTCAATTGAAAAACAAACTGAAATCTTTGAGGGGGAAAAATAAAAAATAAAAAACTCACAATAACCTGGTTGCATAAGTGTGCACACCCTTAAACAAATTGATTTTGAAAGATATCAGTCAGGAGAAGGGTACAAAAGAATTTCCAAAGCATTAGATATACCATGGAACACAGTGAACACAGTCATCATCAAGTGGAGAAAATATGGCACAACAGAGACATTACCAAGAATTGGACGTCCCTCCAAAATTGATGAAAAGACGAGAAGAAAACTGGTCAGGGAGGCTTCCAAGAGGCCTACAGCAACATTAAAGGAACTGCAGGAATTTCTGGCAAGTACTGGCTGTGTGCTACATGTGACAACAATCTCCCGTATTC
>JACXGI010010738.1:0-10000 GCA_016801175.1 Esox masquinongy
GCACACTGCTTCAAGAGGTAACACACCTCTGCACACTGCTTCAAGAGGTAACACACCTCCGCACACTGCTTCAAGAGGTAACACACCTCTGCACACTGCTTCAAGAGGTAACACACCTCCGCACACTGCTTCAAGAGGTAACACACCTCCACACCCTGCTTCAAGAGGTAACACACCTCTGCACACTGCTTCAAGAGGTAACACGACTCCAAACACTGCTTCAAGAATTTACCACACACCTCCAGACACTTGCTTACAAAAATCAGTGGGGAAGCCAAAGTTCCCTTCTACTTGAATGCTACTGATTCGGTATGATGACAGAAATGTCAGGGGTTTAAGATTACAAATCAAATCCTGGGGTCCTACACAAACCACAACAAACCATTAACAGACAGGTACAGTCGAGAGACAACTACGAACATTTAAAATGACAAAACATGAATGGGTAAGTTCAGTGCGGAGACACTTCTTAAGAACATTTATTACAGTCCAGGGCTCTGCTCAGTTTGTCAAGGCGTAGTTCCATAACATGGTAATCTTACGCTCCACTGAGGCTGTTGTTTTGTCTCCACAGGCCGTGAGAGTTGAGATCCTGCACTCTGTCCTGATTACATTTACAATGAAGTGGATAGTACTGTATGGTCACCAAGGCAACACCTCACCTAGACAACCACACTGTCATTTAAAGGGATGTTTCACTTTCCTGACTTTAACTAGAGCAAACGTGTTTACAAAATCAGTTTCAACACAGCAGACCTATGAACACACGCACACACACATAAACACACACACACACACACATAGACACACACACATAAACCACACACACGTAAACACACACACACACAAACACACTACACACAGATAAACACACACACACACATAAACACACACATAGACACACACACACACACAGTATACACAAACATGCTACACACACGGATGAATCCAAGCATCCGTGAGATGTGAAACTGTTAATCTCCTCCATTAATGTAAACAGACAGACCTCAACACTCAACAGAACCCTCTACTTCAACAACCTGCCTGCGTGTGTGTGTGTGTGTGTGTGTGTGTGTGTGTGTGTGTGTGTAAGGTGATAGGAAGTTAAGAGGGAGATCGTATGGAGGGAATTGTGAGTATGATTAATATATCCTGATCTTTATACACACACTCACAAACACACGCACTCATACACACACACTCTCTCACAAACACACACACTCATACACACACACACGAGTATGATGGATCTCTCCTGGTCTCTACACAGACGTTATGTGATATTTTCTCACAAAAAGTGTTCAGGTTCCACACACACTATACATACACGCAATATCTACACACACACACTCTACACACACATTTTATATATATATATATATACACACACACACACACATATAGTACATATATACACACTCACACATACCTATTGTAAGGACAAGGGTTTGGGGCTCTGGAAGATGTTTTATTAAGGAGACAAACCGCTGTTTTGCCTACACACAAACACACACACACTATATGAACACAGAATTTCCACCTAAAAAAAGAGTTTCTGTGAAAACTGATCTTTTAGACAAGCAGTTTTAGTTGGTCTGGAAGTGGGATCTCCAGTCTTTTTACTATGAAAGTGTGTGGCCGTGTTGTTGATGAGAATCCCAGATTGTCCTCATAAAGTTGTCCAGTTTCAATCCCAGACTGTGCTTTTTAACAAGTGAACTTTGAACTTTTTTCTCTGAAGGCCAGTACTCACAAACTTTGTTGGGGCTTCCGAGTTTAAAGTGTCACCTTTCAATACTGCTGACAGAAATAGAGGCAATACACACTGACAAACACACACATACACCTAAACACATACACAATGACAAACACACACATACACCTAAACACATACACAATGACAAACACACACATACACCTAAACACATACACAATGACAAAGACACACATACACCTAAACACATACACACTCACAAACACACACACACACATCTAAACACATATACACTCACAAACACACACACCTAAACACATACACACTCACAAACACACACATACATCTAAACACATATACACTCACAAACACACACACCTAAACACATACACACTCACAAACACACACACACACACACATCTAAACACATATACACTCACAAACACACACACCTAAACACATACACACTCACAAACAAACACACCTAAACACATACACACTCACAAACACACACACCTAAACACATACACCCTCACAAACACACACATACACGTGTTCACACCCAGGCCACAGAAAGAGATGTGGAGATGATGTCATCACTCCTAAAGATACACCTGACCACAGGTTCTGTCAGGGAAGTGTTCTGTTTCCGGAATCATCTGTGTGTAACAAGAGACCAGGCTAGGCAGACGGGCTCTTCCGATGCTCTCTTCCTCTGCTCTTCTCTACTCCTCCCCTCCTCCTCTCTTATTCACTCTACTTTCTCTTTCATATGCAGCATATTTCCTGTGTATTAATCATATATAGAGAAACAGTTCTATGTGTGTGTGTGTGTGCGTGTGTGTGTGTGCCTGTGTGTGCAGAGGGTTTAGACCATGGAACGTACATGGAACACAGACATCATGGTCCTGGAAAAGGTGTTTGGTTGTCAAGGTTTTGGGTCGATACTTGATGCCTGACTCCTCCCCTGTCCTCCAGGTATGGTAACAACACTAAACTGTACAAGGTCAGAGTGGGGGATTACCATTCTCTGGTTCCTGAAGAGTCTGAGGAGGAGTACGCCCTGGACCACATCATCCTGCATCCCGGCTACCATCCCCATGGCAACGACTACGACCTGGCATTGGTGCATCTTTCGCCGGGCATGGCAGGGAAGGAGCGTGACCGGTGTGTGGCTTTCGGTCGGGACGTCCTGCCGGCATGTCTGCCACTCCGCAAAGAGAGAGTCCTGAAACACGCTTCTAACTGTCATATCACTGGGTGGGGAGACACTGGTAAGAGAGTCCTGAAACACGCTTCTAACTGTCATATCACTGGGTGGGGAGACACTGGTAAGAGAGAAGGGGGAGTGTGTGTGTGGGACTGTCTGTGTTCATTTGTTTGTCTTTTGTGTTGAAACCAAACATGAACAAATCTGCATGTTATGTTTTTCACTCTTAATTTCTCCTCCTTTCTCACAGCAGCTTTTAAAACACAGACACAGAGTTGACTGGCAGACAGTTTATTGACCAGAGGGTTGAGGTGGATGTCTGAATTGTCCAGCTGTAGGAATATGTTGGCAAGCCGCCACTCCTATGACACAAGAAAAACATCACACTTGTTAGCCTAAATCACCATGGAAACACACACACACACACGCAAAGGCTTAGACACACACACGTCATGGGAAGCGCAGTGGAATGTAAATTGTTGGTCATAGTAACTATGTGTGTCTGTCTGTGTGTGTCTGTCTCTCTGTGTCTGTCTGTGTGTGTGTGTGTCTGTGTGTGTGTGTGTGTGTGTGTGTGTGTGTGTGTGTGTGTGTGTGTGTGTGTGTGTGTGTGTGTGTGTGTGTGTGTGTGTGTGTGTGTGTGTGTGTGTGTGTGTGTGTGTGTGTCTGTCTGTCTGTCTGTCTGTCTGTCTGTCTGTCTGTGTGTGTGTGTGTCTGTCTGTGTGTGTGTCCTCCAGGTCGTTCGTACTCTAAGACTCTCCAACAGGCCCCTATCTCCCTCCTCCCCCGTCGCCACTGCCAACAGCGTTACCATGGGGCCTTCACCAGCCGCATGCTCTGCGCCGGCACCGACAGCCAATCAGAACGTCGCGTGGACAGTTGCCGGGGCGACAGCGGTGGCCCTTTGGTGTGTGAGCGTGCAGGTGGAAGGTGGGTGGTGTACGGTGTGACATCATGGGGTCACGGCTGCCGTGCGCAACACTCACCTGGCGTCTACACCAAAGTCTCCGCCTTCACCTCCTGGATACACAAGGTGATTGGACAGTGAGAGGGATTCATGAAGCAGATTTCCAAAGTGATTGGCCAATGGCGAAGGACAGGTCTGCCAGTGAGGTCTGCCAGTGAGGTCTGCCAGTGAGGGACAAAGGTTGAAACGTGGATGACTGACAGAACAAGCAGAAAGACAATATTCTGAGCTTTTGAATTGATCACATGACACATGACATTTGAAGAACACATCAAAAATGACTTTACATATGTTGTGTTTTTATTGGTCAGTGAAAGAAGTTCATATCTGTCAAAAGGATTGACCAATCTCACTACTCTCTGTTTCTTATAACAATGCAATTTCTCCTCTATCGATTCCTTATCTCCCTCTCTCTTGATTTCTCTTCTCCCTCTCTATTTCTCCTCTCCTTGCTCTCTGTCTTTCCTCGGTCACTCTTGTCTTCTATTCTCTACTAAGTATTTTACCTATATGCTCTTCGAAAGCACTTGTTTTATTTATCGCTTTGAATTATTAGTCATTTGTTTTGTTTACTTTTTCAGTTTAAGTTGACTCCTGGATTGTTTCACTCAGTGGAGATTCAAATGTAGTTTACTACTCAATTGATTCACTGTTGGAGCTCCAGTATGAGTTAGCTACAGTATGAGTTAGCTCCCGTATGAGTTACCTCCAGTATGAGTGAGCTACAGTATGAGTTAGCTTGTCAATTACAAACGTGTGCTTGCAATCAACAAAGTAGATTCACAATACCCGGTTACGGCCACAGGGTGGGGAGGAGCAGCATGATGTCGACCACCACACATTATAGTCCTTTCCACACTGCATTGTTCTTAGCCCCCGGGGCTAGCTTAAGGAGGCTCTAAGCCCCGGGCTAAGGTGCAGTGTGAACACACCCAATGTCAAATCTGCACAGTTAATAATGTTGATGAAACGTGTATAAGGATTTACAAGAGACTATATACTACCCAATTGGCTTGCGCCTATTAGTCCACTTTCAAATGAGCTAAAGCAGCATTATGAATATCTTTCTGAATCCAGCACAATGAAATAGCTGACCTTTGGCTACTAAAACACAGTCTGCCAAAATCAAACACTGGCTCGCTGTATATACTAGAACAGTATCGTAGATAGTTAAATGGAGTTTATAAACCATTGACAAATGTGAAGCACCCACTTACTCTCAGAAACAGAAGTTGCAGCTGTTAAAATATTAACCACAACGAAGCCACTTCACCACCACTCCCATGGGCATGCTAACAGCAAAAAAACAGAACATTTATTAACACGGTAATTTGCAGCTAACATAAGATGTTTGCCAAGTTTGCAAGCCAAACACTCTTGAATACAACTACAAAAACGTTATCTTCCCTAGCTGAGAAGATCTTCCGTACAAGTTATTTCAAATGTCGGAAGAGCGATTAAATCCTTTAGCTTAGCCTACTGGCAAGCTAGGTAGCTGTATAGCTGTAATGCAGTTGATCGGTGAGATTTCTCGAACATACAGCTCCGGAAAAAATTAAGAGACCACTGCACTTTTTTCTTTCCTTTCCAAAAAAGTCGAAAAGGAAGGTTTTGAGTGAGGAACAGAAGGGTTAAAATTAAGAGACCACTGAAAATCGAACGCTTCTGTTCCTCACTCAAAACCTTCCTTTTCAACTTAGCTGTAATGCAGTTGATCGGTGAGATTTCACAAACATACACCTCCGGAAAAAATTAAGAGACCACTGCACTTTTTCTTTCCATTCCAAAAAAGTTGAAAAGGAAGGTTTTGAATGAGGAACAGAAGCGTTCGATTTTCAGTGGTCTCTTAATTTTAACCCTTCTGTTCCTCACTCAAAACCTTCCTTTTCGACTTTTTTGGAAAGGAAAGAAAAAAGTGCAGTGGTCTCTTAATTTTTTCGGGAGCTGTATAATATACACGGGTTTATATATCCACACACGCATCCTACTCGGATTTCTACCTCATAATATGAAATACACATATGACGATTAGCCTAAATTACAATATTGGGGCTAAAGGTTCGAACGCTGAATCCCTGAGCCGACAAGTTAGGTGTGCCCTTGAGCAAGGCACCTAACCCTGACAATTTCTGGATAACATTTTATGAGGTCACATACTGTAGTGACAACTGGTACGGCACGTTATGGTTTATGTGCTAATCAATTCTATTGCTAAAGACTGCTGGGTTCCAGAGTATTGACAACGATGACATACTGACCACTCAAACTGCTTTACATTACTGACGTCTCCAAAGACTACAAGGTTTAGATGGTCTTGCACTAAAAACATGGAGGTATTTCTGTTGTTGATGTTTTATGTTTCACTGTTGTTATTTGCTCATCAAGTCTGACTAAACTTGTAATTAAACTGATTAATACAGTCTTCATGTACCTATGTTTTCTTATATACCTGTATGTAGAGCCGAGGTTTCCTGGACAGTCAAGGACTAAAATGCAGACTAAATAGGTTTCCTGGACAGTCAAGGACTAAAATGCAGACTAAATAGGTTTCCTGGTCAGTCAAGGACTAAAATGCAGACTAAATAGAGAATGTTGATGAGCAAAGCACTTAACTCTGTTTATGTCTGTCTGGATAAAACTGTCTGCTGGTTGGTTCCCAACATATCTGACAGTTCCTGGTCTGGCCTGATGTCACTTCCTGTCAGATTACAAGATACTCTCTGATTGAATAAGGACTGTCCAACTGAACACAAGTGAATCGTGGGTAAGATTTAGAAAGCTGAGTGAGGGAACAGCAAAGTCTATTGCTGTTGTCAAGAAGGACAAGTGGAGTTAGTATTTCTGTGCCCGTCCAACACCTTGACTTTTACTGTCCATTACCGAATCGACATGCCCTCGTCCTGCTGACACAGTTCTGACAATGCACCAGGATGAATGCCTTGGTCCTGGTAGAAACACAATCAGGAGAATGACAAGCTGTGGAAATAGAAGCAAGTCAGTTCCACTCCATGTCAGGTATTCACTGTCTGTCACAGATTCAACATATTACTTATACCAATCATATCCTATCAGACCTCCAGTGTATAAGAGGCAGGGCTTAGGGATCAGTACAGTGTATCAGACCTCCAGTGTATAAGGGGCAGGGCTTAGGGATCAGTACAGTGTATCAGACCTCCAGTGTATAAGGGGCAGGGCTTAGGGATCAGTACAGTGTATCAGACCTCCAGTGTATAAGGGGCAGGGCTTAGGGATCAGTACAGTGTATCAGACCTCCAGTGTATAAGGGGCAGGGCTTAGGGATCAGTACAGTGTATCAACTCATGACTGAGAGGGACTTGCTGTCATTCGGACTATTGGAATTCGGCCAAGTTGTTCCCAACACGTCCCAAAACTCCCTGATGTCACTTCCGGTCAGAATAAAACATGTTTTACTGTTTATGTTGCTTTGTTTTTCTTTATGTCTGTCTTTCCTCAACATCCTGTATGAACAGCTCTCCAAAATATTATACTGCTATGTGAACGAATGACCACACATGTTGTCACACACAAGGTGTAGATTTAGGGGGACAGGGGGTCATGGCCCCCCAATATTACAGACAGGTCAATTTGACCCCCCCAGGAAAATGCCATTTACCCTGACCCCTAAAATGTAACACAAACATACCTGTTTGCATACACACACACTTAAACAAAGACACAAAATTTAGCACCGGCATGTCAAACAAGGTTTTCAAGAATTATAGTATTTTTTGTATGTGTGTGTTTGCAGAACAAGTAGACACATTGACGTGACAACACATTGCAGAGCTGTGGCCAGGACAAAGAGGTCTTTGTCAGACACCCTCACCAGGGTGTGAAGTAGAGACAGTCTTATGTACACAGGGCTGTTAAAGAGATCCTCTATCTCTTCTCTCTCATCCCGCTATCCATCTGTCTTTCTCATCCCTCTATCCCCCCTCTCTAACTTTCTCATTCTTCCACCCCCTTTCACACACTTGGGAAGGAAGGAGAGCATTGAATCAGAACAGCACATTTTCAAAGATTTTTCAGGACGGAATAACACGATACAGCAGTACAGCCTTGTGGCTGCTTCCTGTCATTACATCAGAGGAAACACGTAGACGCGAAGTGACGCAAATCACACGCGCTGCAGCTGTCATTAGAAACCGACCGAGATACATGTTTTTGGAGCGAAATAAGCTTTCACTCGCCTCTGCGGAGAGGTAACAATAGATATATCCAAGGCAAGGCTATTTAAGACAAACCTACTGAAAGCTATTCAACTACTGTATTTTCAAACCACCGACACAGAGATGAATAGTCGCCTACAGGAGATACGGGAAAAGCAGAAACTTAGACGCCAGCTATTAGCGCAACAGGTATCTACTAGCATAGCGTTAGCTACAGTAGAAAACTGTTGTATTTTAAATTGCCTTGTTTACAAATGATAATAGCCCTCCAAGTTGGTCCTTTGGTTAAGTAGCGTGGCTTGGTAACTTGAATGATAACTAGCTGGTTACGTCTCTTACGTTTTGGCAACGTATTTTAATTGAAAAAACTAATGTTTAGAGGTGTGATAACCACGCTGTAGGCACGCTAGAGTTGGGGAAAGATGTTATTGCCATTTCTACTGTTGCTTAAGATATGTATGTCCAAATATGGTGTTTAAAAGAGAATACATTGAATCAGCAGTATTGCTGCTGAATAAGCCGTCCTAAAAGTGACAGTAATGACAATTGAACCCAAACCCTTGAGGGTTGAGACCAACTGAGATAAACGGGCTTCTCATGTTTGGTATCTGGGCCCTTAGTTTATCACTGTGGATGTTAAATAACCACTGTATTAGCGTCAGTATAAAGCGAAGGACTAACGAAGTGACAGAGCTTTTAGCTAACATGGCGATACTTCCGTTAACGGGTCTGATTCCGTCTAGTTGGGAGCGGAGAGTGCGGACAGTATTGGTGCCGTTCTGAACAGCAAAGATGAACTGAAGGAGATCGAGGAGACCAGAGGGACATGCAGGTATGACACACCCCAGTCACACACACATATCATGCATACACAAACCAGTCCAGCACCCCAAGATATAAGAAATGTAAACCCCTGGCTCCCACTAATATCCCTGTTGATTTTTCTCCGTTTACTTTCTTGGGACCCAAAGTGTTCGTTCCGGCTTTATCACTCAGTTTTACTGTGTGTGTGTGTGTGTGTGTGTGTGTGTGTGTGTGTGTGTGTGTGTGTGTGTGTGTGTGTGTGTGTGTGTGTGTGTGTGTAGGGCATCATTGGACACAGTCGGGACCTGCTCAAAGAGGAAGTCCCAGATGGATGGTGAGGACACTGAAGATGATGTTGAGGAGCAGAAGGTAGAAACACCACACACACAATAATTCCATTCATCTTTGTTGGTGCAGAATGCTAGTGGAGATTAAGAAAGTTTATTACATTGAAAAATCTGAAATAGTTTGGTTTCTCTATGTTTGTTGACGTGTTTGTTGACGTGTGTAGGATGAGGTGGAGCCCCCCCCCCCAGATGAGAACAACCCATATGAAGAGGTCTATAAGGACTCCAGCACCTTCCTGAAGGTGACATTTTGCCCTCTTTGTTTCTGTCTTCATCTCTCGTCATTTAGCTGACTTATTGTTAGTACCCCCCATCACTGCTCT
Organism: Esox masquinongy; assembly: GCA_016801175.1. NCBI lineage: Eukaryota > Metazoa > Chordata > Actinopteri > Esociformes > Esocidae > Esox > Esox masquinongy. The sequence goes on from JACXGI010010738.1 coordinate 9,556, forward strand.
TCCCCCTGTCCCCCCATTTTTTGACACAACAAAAGATTAGAAGTATGTGAGCTGTAGGTGACAATTGGGCCAATGGGCCAGATGTCTATTGCCAACACTCTCTTATTATCAGGGTACCCAGAGTCTGAACCCCCGTAATGACTACTGCCAACATTGTGTCTGTTATTATCAGGGTACCCAGAGTCTGAACCCCCATAATAACTACTGCCAACACTGTGTCTGTTATTATCAGGGTATCCAGAGTCTGAACCCCCGTTATGACTACTGCCAACACTGTCTGTTATTATCAGGGTACCCAGAGTCTGAACCCCCATAATGACTACTGCCAACACTGTGTCTGTTATTATCAGGGTACCCAGAGTCTGAACCCCCATAATGACTACTGCCAACACTGTCTGTTATTGTCAGGGTACCCAGAGTCTGAACCCCCATAATGACTACTGCC
>JACXGI010010738.1:15000-27249 GCA_016801175.1 Esox masquinongy
AAAAATAGATTACATTTCCTACACACAATGCCCCATAATGTAAAAACAGGTTTTTAGAGGTTTTTGCAAATTTATAGAAAATGAAAATAAAAACAGAAATATTGCATTTACGTAAATATTCAGACCGTTTACTGTGACACTAGAAATTCAGCTCTGATAAACGTTTTGTTTCTGGAACATTTCTGGGACCTTTTTATTTGAGTTCATGAAACCAGGGACCCACACGGAACACACTGGACTAGTATTTGTTCCGTGTCAGTTTCTAATCAGGTACCTCCTCTCCTCCTCCCCCATCCAGGTTGTACCGAGGAGATAGAGCGCCTCCGCCCCAAGTCGCCTCCCTCCAAGCTGAAGTCTGAGCGAGGGGGGGGGTCGGCCCGTGGGGGCCGTGGGGGGGCTAATGTGGGTCGTGGGGGTGACAGGGGCCGAGAGAGGAACAGGTCCTTCAGGGGGGACCGGGGAGGGTTCAGGGGTCGAGGAGGCCAACACAGAGGGTTTCCCCCCCGCTAGGGGGCAGGGGAGAGATTGGAACTCACTACCTCTAGAAGTGTGCACTCATTCACTACATGGCATGGGTGTAAGAGCAGCGTGCACTCGTTCACTACATGGCATGGGTGTAAGAGCAGCGTGCACTCGTTCACTACATGGCATGGGTGTAAGAGCAGCGTGCACTCATTTTCAAATCGGTAAAGTATTGGAACTTAGCCACGCGCATCTCTCTGTCCACCGACCAACATACCGATTCATATGTTCTATGATGGATAAGGTAGATTTGGTTTTAGTTTTACACCTGTTTTGTCCTCACTTTATGGAGCCGGCTGTGGATCCCATGACATGATAAATGATTACAGCTGTCAGAAGCAAATCTCCATGTATGAATGAATGTTCTTCACCTTGTTGTATTAAAGGATGGGTTGTTTTGTCCTCAGATCTTTAATCTGGTTTGATGATGTTATGGGGAGAATCAGTTTCCTGTGTCGATGGGGCCCAGAGTGTCTAGTGAACACGTGGAATGACTGTCTCCAGATTGTCTAGTGCCGTGTGTGTGTGCGCGCGCATAAACACGTACTGTATATGCACATACACAAGCGTGCACGTATGCAGCTTCACTATCTTGATTCATACACACATGGAATCGATTACATCACCAGTTGTCTTTGGTTGGTTGTTGAAGAATGTCGAAAGTATCACAGCCTTCTAACACTTAGCTAGGTCTGAAGATAGGTCCGAAGATAGGACTCCATACTCTGGAGGAGAATGTCCTGGAACTGGACTCAGCCCATCTTAATCTTTTCTTTTTATTATATACAACATTTTTAAAATAATACTTTACAAAAAAAGTAAACTAAGTCTTGTTGACGGTAGGTTCGATGTTGCTGAACCTATGTCATTTCGTAATTTTGAGAGAAGTTATATTTGGTCAGAGCTATTGACATTTATTAGAATAAAAATGAAAAGAAAATCAATAATAATAAATTGACAAATTACAAAAAAACAAAACAGTTATGTTGATTGTAGGGCACAGAACCCATAACTCTTTATAAATGTTTTGAAATTTTGTTTTCGAATTTTTTTTCATTTAATGGTATGTTAATTATGCATTTTTGACACGGTCCTTTACCTGAGTATACACGGAGAATCAGACACAGACAAGACTGCTGTGATCTTTTGAAAATTGAACGCAACGGCTTGTTCGCTGTCGTCTACAGATCAGAACATGTATTTGCTATCTTTAGGTGTACGTTTTGTTAATGAAGTACTAACGAATCCGAATCTTCAATATAAAGCCAACTCCACCGCAGTGCTCTTTTCATTCTTTAACGCGAGTTAAGTATTTTAAGATTTAGACCACTCTAATAGTCCTACAAAAATCTCCATTCTGTAGACCACCGATCATATTGATAAATTTAATCAATGTGAATCAATCTTGCAACGAAATCATTGGTTGGAAGACAAAAAGGACAAAATTCTATCTGAAACACTTGAAGTAACTGTGATTGGTGGTGATGTCTGAGACATCTCTGGGTGAATCGGTGATCATGTGACTGTTGATAAGATGTTAAGAAGAAGAATGCCAACAATGATCATTCTTGAGAGTTGAATTAAGTATGGAATAAGCGACCATAAATACTGCCTCATTTGAAAGCAATATGAATCATCCCTGTCTATACTTGACCGCCAAATGTAAACCTCTCTAAAACACGATTAAACAGGACATTTTATGAAAAGGCTACAAACCTTGGAAATATTTTCGCAATACCCAGATAGCAAAATATATTTGGGCCAGATGGACCATATGTGCCACTTTTCTCTGGTCCACATCCGTTTTGGATTTCCGTGCCTGCAGTGGCCCAGCTGTGGCTGGCCTTAAATTCACCAGAAACCACCCACAACAACCGCGTGTCAGCTAGTAATTCAGCAAGGTCCCTTAATCAAGCCAGAACTAGGCCGTATTTGCCAGCTTAGAACCGAATGTCTGCCATTAGAAAGCCATGTAGCTAAATTATGCTTGTTATTGACCATAAAATACATTCTCCTCCAAAGTGCCAAAATGGCCGGTTGATTTAGCCGTGTAATAGGACGGAGAATGGCTTCTCAATCTCTCTTGAATCTAGTAGTTTTTATGAGGCATAGAGCCTTAAAAGCAAATTGCACATAATTACATTGGGTGGTATCAAAAAAGTATATTCAATTTTTTTGTTAACTAAAGTATTAGACGATTCCAGGCCGCATGCGGCAAGTAAACGGCACTCTGCTGTCCTAGGCTCGGCTACGGGCCAGAATTGGCGTGCCGTGATAAAAAAGGAATCGAATCCCATGCTCGGCCCACTTTCGTGCCACATCACACCGGCCGTAGCCGAGCCTGGGCCAGCAATGCCGTTTAATTGCCGCATGTGGCCCGGAATCATCTGCTATCTGGGAATAACCGATTTCTTCACTTTCTTATAAATGTTCATTCGATTTCACCACTGCACCTTCAAGGTATATTTAATGTTCATAATAATGCAATGTGAAGTCTACATACACCCAGGCCCGGTTCCACGAGGGGGGGGGGGGCATTGCCCCCTCAGGTAGCAAGTCGTGCACCCTCAGTTGTGTTCATTTTTCTAAGAAATCATTTGATTGTATTCCGTGATATGTTGAAATTCTCCCTGTAGAGGGCAGTGTGGTACAACGAACAGGTTTGTCCCTGGGACGGTAGACGGCAATTTCTACGTGATAAGACGGCAGTAGTTTGGTAACATGTAATAAGATGATTTTGAAAACCCAAATTGTAGATTATATAAACGTGTAGTACAGACACTGAAAACAAATGGTTTATTATCATACATGGATTATTGGGGATATAGGGGGAACAGGGAACAATAGATTTAGAAGGGGGAGAGAGAAGGGGATCCTCGATTTTGGATCCTACACTAGGACAATGATTTAGTCCAAGGTGCATTGTTGACCATTGTCAACAACATGCTTTTTAAAGGGGTTTCTTAAACATATGTTACTATGAGAGTAGAATAGAGATATCTCCTTGTAGTTTGCATTGACATTGAGGTTTTTAAACCTGAATAAGATAAAATTAATTAATTCATGACACCCCTTTGATATATGCAAAAAATAATATATATCAATTTTTTTAGTTATTTGTTTTTTAAGGCCTATTCACCCCCAGGACACTCAGGTGACCCGTTTTGGGGACTCTGCTCCTAGGTTGGGAAGCTCTGCAGTAAAAGACACACCAAGATCTCTTTTTGAAAATGCTTTATTTATCTAGTTTACCACTATAAATACAACAAGAAAAAAGCTTTAAAACAAAGGGACAGCAAAGCACAGGTTGGCAAAAAGGGGCCCTAAGACACATCTATTGTGTTATATATTTATATTATTCTTTCTTTAACTATGGACGTGCTGTTCTGTTAGACTGTTAGATAACTCTAGCTGTTCAAGTTCAAACATGAAGTGTGGGTGTGTGTGTGGGTGTGTGTGTGGGTGTGTGTGTGGTGGGAAATAGGTCAGTTACTCTGAGTTCTGTTTATTTTGAATGGCTCTACAGACCTTCACACTGAAGAGGCTGATCTCACAAACCCCACCACCCAGAACAGTGGACTTTACATGTCAGCATAACGCACAACATAACAACACAACTTTGAATTTACTAAACTACTGAGGCTTTGGCAACAAAAAAAAGATTCCAATATTTTTGGGGGGTTATTTTTTATATCTCTATACTAGGTGTATATAAAGAAAAGAAAAACAGGTTTACTCTTGGAATATATTATAGCATTTCTTCTGACTTCATATACATTAACACACTCAATGCATATATTAAATATATCCTGACTTTTTGTCATCATAAAACAATGCAATAAAAGTTACTAATCTGCATTAAAAAAATCCAGTTATCTTTAGAGAGAGAAAACATTTACAGGGTATCCAAACAGAGAGTGAGAGAAGCCCTTTACAGGCCATCCAAACAGAGAAAGAAGCCCTTCACAGGCCACCCAGAGAGAGAAAGAAGCCCTTTACAGACCATCCAAACAGAGAGAGAGAGAGAAGCCCTTTACAGGCCATCCAAAGAGAGAAAGAGAAGCTCTTTTCAAGCCATCCAAACAGAGAGAGAAGCCCTTTACAGGCCATCCAAACAGAGAGAGAGAGAAGCCCTTTACAGGCCAGAGTTTGAGACAGTAGATGAGGAGCAGGTTGATGACATTCCAGAATTCTGTTAAATTTATTTAAATCCCAACTGCCTTTCCCCTTCACCTTTCTCCCATATGCCAACCAACACTTCGGATCATCACGTGTAGCAGCAGGTTTTGGCATGTTGTCACATTGACATGGAGTGTGTAGTAGTGGGATGTGTGTGTGTGTGTGTTTATATAGACCGCTACAGTAGTTCTGTAATTCTGTAATTCCTAGTAGTATTGCAAATTTGAAAAGTGCCGCCTAAACATCCTCTGGGGTAATTTCATGTTGGTGTTGTTACTGAAGAAAAGCTTATGCGCACGCACGCACACACGCGCACACACACACACACACACTCAAAGGCATTGAAAACCATCATTTAACTTTTCACCCAGCTACTTAATGACATGAAATGCCTCCACCCCTTCATCTGATACAGGCAATCTGTTACCTTCATACTGCAAATACAGTTAAGTGCACCTTAGTCAAACAGAGATACAGGACGAGAAGGAGAGATAGGAGAGAGATCTGAAGAGAGGGACTGAAAGGGAGAGCAATATGAAAATAGAAGAGGGAAGGAAGGAGAGAGATAGAAAAGATAAGAATGGAGGAGAGAGGACAGAGATATGGCATGACAGTGAAATGGGGGGAGGGTGAAGGGAAACTTTCTGTATTATGCTGTTGAGATACTAGAACTATTTCCGCTTGGAAAGGAACTGTAGTCAATCTTAAGACCAACAGTTAGAAATTAAAGGCACAGTTGTAGAACCTCCTACTAGTCAAATCTCTAGTAGAAGGCATTGTAGGCAATCTCTGATAAAACTGTGGGTTGAACCCCAGTAGAGTGTGAAGCTGCTAGCATAAGGCTAACAGGGGTGTTTCAGTTATTTTAACACAAAGTAACGCTGGAATGTTGTAAATTTGCTTAGTGTATGCCAGCACATTTGCTAAGCTAACATCTGTTAGCTTAGCAAATGCTTGTAGAATTTGTAATCTAGTTTAGCATCCTTAGCGTTTACTTGTTGACTGTTTTTAGTTAGCATAGCATTTGCTAAGAGAACGCATGTTAGCTTGGCATATGCTAATTGATTAACTCATGGTAATGCTACAACAATTTCAGAAATAGAGATGAATAGAGGACTTGGATTTAAGACATTATAGCATGGATATAGCAATTGGGGGCAACAATTTTAAAGTTGTCAACTGAGTGGGACTTCTTATAAGTTAAGGAAGGTACAGAGAACTGTCAATTCGAATTCTTAAGAGTCCAGAGGAGGAGTCAGAAAAATATGAAATAATAAACGCCAATCATCTCTGTCCATATTTGTTCACCTTATAAGAATTAAGCAATTAAAAACAATTAGAGACAATAATAATAAAATGAAGAAACCAAAAACAATAACAACTTCAATGTAATAAAAAATAGAACAGTTCAGTCTAAATGTGCTGGTCGAGACAGAGAACTGACAGTCATGTTCCAGAGCACAAAAAATACATCTAGAAACACCCATAAAAGTACAGCTTTAAAATGTTACACAGCATTATACAATCTGAAAGCTAATAGATAGATAGAAAAATAACCCAGGTTGCAACGTTGGCTTAGCAGTTCCAGTTTACTTCAGTTGTTGGCTAGTAGCTGGTGTATAGACTGGACTCTATAGACTGAACCCTCTAACCTGGGCCTGAAAAACACCTGTGCCTTTAAAACAATCGCCTGTTGCTAGGTGCTCTGTTGGCATTGTCAAGGTATTCTGTTTGACAGGGTTCCACACTGTCTGTGTCTAAAATGACACCCTATTTCCTATTTATAGTGGGACTAGCTTCACACAGAGTGCACTATTGAAGGGAATTGAGTGTCAATTAGGAAGCAGAAAAAGACTCTGCTGCCCTCCTGGTTAATACCAGGACAAGAGGGCAAAGTCAACCTACCCACCAGGCTACATAGCTTTATAACCTTCTTAGAACATTCTACAGTACAGTACAACTCACCAATAAGACCAATAAAACCAACACACCCATCAACAAGCAAACTCATATATGAAGATAACAGCTAATAGCATGGACGGATCATATCAGCAATGCTCAAAACTAAACATTTTCTAGAATAGGCCGACACTAAGTTCACAAAAACAACTTAAAGTACAAACTATTTTAATAATAAATTCAAAAAATGTGTCTTAAGTAAAGTCTGGTCAGTAGTCTATTTTTTTTTGTTTAATATAATTTCAGTTTATATTTTTGTATTTTTTTGTTGTCCATACGTTTAGGTTTTAAGTACAATTCTGTCTGTCTTTTCTACTTCAGATAACAAACAAATAAAACAAAAAAAAACAATAAAATATAATAAAAAGAGAGAAACAATACATTTTCACATCTTCATAAATACTTGTACCTTCAGTGTTCTTGTTGCCCAGAAAACATGGAGGAGAAGATGGGTTGGGTTTGGGGCTTGTCATGGTGACAGTAGAATGGAGTGATGTCATATAGGGGTGGGGTTTATGGGCATGGTCTGATTTGTGACTGGGTTGGGTGGGAGTGGTCATCTCCTTCAGTTAGTCCTACATGGTCTTCTGCTCAGTTTATGGTTCTGATAGATGGTATTGGGGTACAGTATTCAAAGTATCCCCTAAGAGGAGTACTGCTGCTCTTATGTGCTACCTGATACACCTGATCTCCCTGATTAGATGGGAAGAATACATTGAAAAACATTAAGAAAACAGTGAAACTGACTGGCTTTGAGGTCCAAAATTACATTTTAGACTCTATACTATACATAATATATGCTGGATGAATCTGGTCAAGGTGTCTAGTATTGATTTGGACCAATGTGAACCTGGTGAAAGACACATTGTGGATCTAGAAGGTGCCAGTAGGTCTTGCATAGACGTTATTTAAACATCAGAGGTTTGGTAGGTTTGGCATGCGTTATAACATAGCCTAGATGTTGGGCTGTGTTCAACCGACGTACAGTGTAAGAGTCCAGTAGTTTGGCTTGAGATATTTGCATAGATGTTGCTGGCTGAGTTGACATCTGTCATCGTTTGAATGTCGGCATAGTAGACGATGTTAAGATGTTGCAGAGTGTCGGGCTCAGAATGTCGGCACGGTAGATGATGATTAGAGATTGAGTGTCGGATCCAGAGTGGACACGGGAAGCGACGTTAATGAGAAGGTTCTTCTGCTGCAGCTCAATTGTAGTTCCACATAACACTCTGACGCAGACGTTTTCTGAACGTTAAGTGGTGGTCATGCAGCTGTTTCCTGACTGACGTTTTCATGTTATGCTAGAAGTTGTATGGAAGTTGCGCGGGTGTCGTGGACCAGACATGTGGTGTCTGACTGAGGTTGTCAGTAGGTTGTGTCCAGGTCTGGAAGTGGATGTTGTCAGTAGGTCTGATAGATGTCATGGATGGGGACCTGGAAGGCTGTGGCGGGGAAGGCCTGGGGTATGGTGTAGCCGGCATACCCCCCGTAGGCGGCCGCCACCGCGGCGTTCTTCTGGAGGGCGGCCAGGGCAGCGGCGTTGTAGTTAGGGACGGGCACGTACCCTGCCCCATACAGGCCGCTGGCCGTGGGGATACGCTGGACGTTATGGGCCATGGCATAGACCGGCGTGATGGGACGACCCTGGCGAGAGAGAGTCACGTGTGAGGCCAGGACGAGGGGGAGGGAGAGTGTGTTATACTGTTGAGGGGGGGGTGTGTGTGTGTGTGTGTGTGTGTGTGTGTGTGTATACCTGGAAGGGTGGCGGTGTGGAGACAGCTGGTATGACTGCCTGTGTGCTCTGGGCGGTGTGGTCGTGCTGAAGGGCCAGGGGATTGATGAGGTGTTCCATGGCTGCATGGTGCATCTTCCCTTCCTCCATCAGCTTGGCACCCTGGGCTGTCGAGAACACCTGGTACTGCCCTCCTAGAGCCTGTAGCCCAACTATACACACACACACGCACGCACACCCCACACACACGCACGCACACACACACAGACACAGACACACACACGAATGCACACAGACACACACACAGACACGCACACACACACACACCGCACACATGCACGCACGCACGCACGCACACACACACACAACACACACACACAGACACACAGACACACACACACACACACACAATGATAGTCAGATTGAAAAATGTCACTGCAATGTCCAATCACATTGAGGCAAAAAGAAAAGCAAGGAACTCTTCAACCGGACAGAAGACAATGTGTAGAAAAAGGATATGTAGAAAGAGAAGATAGAATGAGAAAGGGAAGGAGGTAAAGAGAAGGAGAAACAGAGGAATAAAGACTAGAAGGAAGGCAGAGAAGGAGGGAAGGAAAGGAGAGAGGGAAGGAGAGGAGAGAAGAAGGGAGATGAAGAAAATGAAGTTACACAAGTTTGCTTCAGCCTCTGTCGGTGGGAGTGTGATTTGGATTAATGTGGTGCTGAGCACTGGATTAAACTGCTTTCACACACAAACCAAAACAACGTCACTCATTGTTTCAGATGGACAAAAGTCCATTCAGTCATTATGATTCAGTGATTCTAGAGAGGGAGATTGAGATCATGATGGAGGATTAAGCAATCAGGTCCAGATTACAGTCTGATTAACATTCCACACTGAGACCACCTAACAAAACCCTAATCAACCAATGAGACGCACTTAACAAAACCCTGATCAACCAATGAGTGACGATAATCAAAGAAGGTCAGGTGCTGCAGACCGTGACACTCAGCATGACTGAGGAAGAATTTAAGGACCAAAAAACATCATCGTTGCTACAAGATGTTTTTTCTCCCAATCAGAAGACAGAAGTTGATGATAGAATGGCCAGGCCATATAGAGAGATAAAAACAGGAGGGATCAATGTACAGAGATACAGACAGTGAAAAAGACAGCTTGCAGCTCAACCCCAGGTCAAGAGGGGGCAGTAGTGTTTCTATGCTTTCCAAAGGCAGCTGTCTGTCTACGATGACTAGGGCTCAGATTATCTGATGGATTATGGCAAGTGGATAGAATTAAATAAAAATTAATAGAACCTGCGGAAAATTGACATGAATTTGGACACCAGTTTTATTTATTTTATTTCTATGCATTTGTTTGCCATAATCTGATCAGAAAACTTTTGAAAATCTGGTGGGTGACCAGCAGTTAAACCTCTCTACTGGGTCTGAAGGATAAATTATTGATATCATATAATATCAACAATGCCCAGTAAAGTTGTAGATTAATATCCCTTTAGATTACATTGTACGATTGCCCATGTTGTTATACTGTATTTCCTGTTTCTTCTGCCCTCTGGGGACCAGAGTTGAGTGACGGACCAGTGGTAAAGAGTGACACCTAGAGGTGAGAGACACCTACGACACAGGTGTGAGAGGTGTGAGACACCTACGACACAGGTTTGAGAGGTGAGAGACACCTACGACACAGGTGTGAGAGGTGTGAGACACCTACGACACAGGTGTGAGAGGTGTGAGACACCTACGACACAGGTGTGAGAGGTGTGAGACACCTTGAGAGGTGTGAGACACCTACGACACAGGTGTGAGAGGTGAGAGACACCTACGACACAGGTGTGAGAGGTGGGAGACACCTACGACACAGGTTTGAGAAAGGCTGTGAAACAGCAGATCTCTCTGTGACTTGCCAGGCTTGAGAAGGACAGGAGGTCAGAGGAAGACAGTTGTGGTACAGGGTTAGGGTTAGGGTTACGGGATGACGATGTGCGTGACTGACTTGAGCCAGGCTTGATGCCGACGGGATTGACAGATGATGCTAGCTCCAGGGAAGGCACTAGTTCGTAGGCCTTGCTGTCTGGGCCCTTAGCCTTGCCCTCGTGGTATCGGCTGTAGATGCCACGGCCGGCCGAGTAACCCCCTAGGTAAGATCCCCTGGGGCCGGGGGCGCGGCTACCTGCCGCTGCACGGCCGCGCCCCCGCACAGCACCTGCTAGACACAGGCAGACCACAGGGCGGCGCTGTTTAGCAAATGCTTGTATACAGGATCTACTGTATATAGTTGTTTAATTCAGTGTTTGGGGAATAAAGGATCTACTGTATATAGTTGTTTAATTCAGTGTTTGGGGAATACAGGATCTACTGTATATAGTTGTTTAATTCAGTTTTTGGGGAAAACAGGATCTACTGTATATATTTTTTTATTCAGTTTTTATGGAATGCTTCCATAAATAATCTACTGCATATAGCTGTTTGTTTGACTAATAAATGGAGATAGCTGAACTCATTATCTATGAATAGGGGCCGAAATGTGAGGTTTGTTCGGGCTGAACTGAACAAATTAAGTTCTGTGAGAATGTTTTTTTTATAATAATAAACATATTTCTACTACTTCTTTCAGACTGAGTACAATGATTGCTTTGAAAATGGCAGTAATTATGTGTTTAATCAAGGCATTGTTGTGTGTGACCCATCACTAGTACAGCTTCCGTGATTCTGGAGGAACTAAAGGTCTGAAGCATTCTGAGTTACATGCAGGAATGTTGAAAGAGCATAACAAGGGCTTTAGACAGTTTGTCATGGGGGCAACTTAGCATGGCGTTATAGACTGTACATCTGTCAGAGGCCCAGGAAACTATATGTGACGTTATAGACAAATTTCCAGTAAACTAAAAAATGTTGGAACAGTAGGAGAGGAAGTTGTCATAGAAACCAGAGAGAGTCAGTCATAAGACCAGGAAGTTGATGTTTCATTGGATAGGATGAAAAAGAGAAGCCAATAAGGATGGGATAGATTACCATTGGTCTGTATCATTGGACCTCCTTTGGAGAGAAAACCAGAACACAGTGATTACAGTCAAAGTCTAAATAGATCTGGAGTATCCCAACCGCACCTTGCTCTCTGTGTAGTGGATCTCCTCTGACCAGGGACCTTGCGGTTAAGGCCCAAATGTCTATGATCAAAAGTAGCGCACTACATAGGGAATAGAGTACCATATGGGACACAGATTGTTTGAGCAGCCACCCAGACACCTTCTGGCCTCAGTTACCAGAGGAGATGGGCTCAGCACGTAAAGAGACATCCTGCAATATGAAGTCATCAGAGACTTCCTGTTTACTGTCACATCAACAACAACAGAGTTCTGATCTGCCAGTAATCTGGTAGTACTCTGTAGGGTCTCTTCTTAATGCTTAGAGAATGGTTGAATAATCAAAAGGCTTGTTTTAGTAGGGGCAGCACCATGAAAGACACCAGGAAAGACCTAGAGGATCACTGAAGTAACCTACTGGGTGGGACTTCCTACAGGTTAACACAGTATCTAAAGTATCATCCGGGTCAGTGGGGGGGGGTCAGCCAAAGAATTAGACATGTGAGCAAACATTCCAAAAGTCATAGAAGTAGTAGACGAAGACGATGAATTATTTTTAAATGGTGCTGTCCATGCTCTTACAGATGACTCAACGGGACATAAATTACATAATGGGAATGGAGATGACTCAACGGGACATATAGTACATAATGGGAATGGAGATGACTCAACGGGACATAAATTACATAATGGGAATGGAGATGACTCAACGGGACATAAATTACATAATGGGAATGGAGATGACTCAAC
>JACXGI010010739.1:0-26945 GCA_016801175.1 Esox masquinongy
TGTGTCTTGTTCAAGAGTGGCTTGACACAAGGAATGCGACAGCTGAAACCCATGTCTTGCATACGTCTGTGCGTGGTGGTTCTTGAAGCACTGACTCCTGCTGCAGTCCACTCTTTGTGAATCTCCCCCACATTTTTGAATGGGTTTTGTTTCACAATCCTCTCCAGGGTGCGGTTATCCCTATTGCTTGTACACTTTTTTCTACCACATCTTTTCCTTCCCTTCGCCTCTCTATTAATGTGCTTGGAAACAGAGCTCTGTGAACAGCCAGCCTCTTTAGGAATGACCTTTGGTGTCTTGCCCTCCTTGTGCAAGGTGTCAATGGTCATCTTTTGGACAGCTGTCAAGTCAGCAGTCTTCCCCATGATTGTGTAGCCTATGGAACTAGACTGAGAGACCATTTAAAGGCCTTTGCAGGTGTTTTGAGTTAATTAGCTGATTAGAGTGTGGCACCAGGTGTCTTCAATATTGAACCTTCTCACAATATTCTAATTTTCTGAGATACTGAATTTGGGGTTTTCATTAGTTGTCAGTAAAAATCATCAAAATTAAAAGGAATAAACACTTGAAATATATCAGTCTGTGTGGAATGAATGTATACATTATACAAGTTTCACTTTTTGAATGGAATTACTGAAATAAATCAAATTTTTGATGATATTCTTATTATATGACCAGCACCTGTATGTATACACACACACACACACACACACACACACAGTGGGCAGAACAAGTATTTGATACACTGCTGGTTTTGCAGGTTTTCCTACTTACAAAGCACGTAGAGGTCTGTAATTTTTATCATAGGTACACTTCAACTGTGAGAGACGGAATCTAAAACAAAAATCCAGAAAATCACATTGTATGATTTTTAAATAATTAATTTGCATTTTATTGCATGACATAAGTATTTGATACATCAGAAAAGCAGAACTTGATATTTGGTACAGAAACCTTTGTTTGCAATTACAGAGATCATACGTTTCCTGTAGTTCTTGACCAGGTTAGGATAAGTAGGAATTTTTTTTTTCAGTTAAAAAAACGAATGTTTTGTCCCCTATATACATGTGTAAGCTAATGAGGCCCTCTAAGAGTTGTTTAGCAACACCAAACACCGACAGCTCAATGTCAGTGGAATGTCAATTTCTAATATTTGGAACGTGCGGCTACTTCCCAGCCAATTCTGTTCCAACAATCCCATTCCAGCCAATCAGGCTTTCCTCCTTGGCTTTTTTTGTGAATGCGCATTTTAGCTGGATGATAGATAGAGATATAGAGAGAGAGATATATATGTATATCATAAGTACACTATTAAGAGCGAAGTTCGGTTACTGCAAGAAAATATAATGGCAGCTAGAGACCAAGACGACAAACTGCCAAGACATCATGAGTTGCTGATAGGGAAAGACAAGTTGTTGAGTATACGTAATGTTTGAAGCATACAGAGTACGGAGGCCTTCTAACAGAAAAAATAAGGATATAATAATAAATTTGTTCTACAACCGGGGAGAAGATAGAACCCTGTGTGTGTAAGGAATGTAATTACATTGGTTCTCTGTAGTCCCAGACAGTGTTTTGAGGCCTCTCCAGGCATCACACATCTGTCCTCATTGAAATGTATTAAACTGGATCTTGACACCTATGGAATATGTACATATGTTTCTACTGTAATGTTATTTTAAGTTCTTTAATTATCCAAGGTTAATAATTTGAACTTATTTTCAGATATTATACCTTTATTTGTGGGTATAATTGCCTCCTCAAATATCATCACATATCCTGAGAAAGCCTCCACAGCCTCATCAAGGGTGTTGTCACTGTCACGAAAATCTAGGGTCCTAGAAATGCTGTCCTGAAACAGCAGCCTCCTGGCTTGGGTCGAATACTGCCTTCCGGTCATCCAATTCGCTAGGTGGCGCTGTCGTCGCAAATAACGAGGGTCCTAGAACTGCAGCCTCTGGCTTGGGTCGAATACCGCCTTCCGGTCATCGAATTCGCTAGGTGGCGCTGTCGTCGCGAATAACGAGGATCCTAGAACTGCAGCCTCCGGCTTGGGTCGAATACTGCCTTCCGGTCATCCAATTCGCTAGGTGGCGCTGTCGTCGCGAATAACGAGGATCCTGGAACTGCAGCCCTCCGGTACTGCAGCCGCATACTATTGACCGGCGGCCGCAGTGTTTTGTCTGTGGAGGTGCTGATGGCTTCCACTCTGGCTTGTCTAAATAAGGATGTAATCTTTGGGTGTTTTAAGCGAGCTTGTTCAGACAACACTGTTGCTGTGCTTTTGAGCACCGCTTGCATATATATATTTTTTTTTTCTTGTCTACCGTCATCTATCAAAACGTAATGATAAGCAATTTTGAAAGCGGCGTAATGCACGTAAGATACGCAAAGGCAATTATTGCCAGATTCAGGAATTTTGAGACAATTCCGTCCCTTTTCGACTGGAAGCAATATGGTAGAAAATCTGTTATGTAGCCTACTTGACAGGCATCCATTACCTGGCAGTTGAAACTCAAGGGCTTTCAACAAGCTATTTTTTTTTCTCACCCTGAGTTTTTTGCTTCTATATTAATTTATTTTTTTATGTAGGCCTAGCTTGGTTTTTGCTATGCATGGCGGGGCCCTTGGGGTGTGGGGGCCTGCAGCCTCGGACTGTGTGATTGCCGCCAGTGATTGCAATGCTATGTTGGTCATCTACCACAACAATGGGTAGTTAGTTGCCCACTCCTCTAGTCACGCTCTAGTGGACAGGGCCTGTCAGTGAGTCGGAGACATTCATTCTTATTGGCTCCTATTTGAGCGGTCCAGTCAAAAGACAATTTAATTGGTATGGAAAATCAGTTGTCGCTTGCCGAAGAAACAATAAATCATAATAGTGAAAAGTCTTTGCTCTATACACATATAAAGTACACCTTATCTGTGACCTGGGTCTGTTGTTATGATCCTGTGATTGTTGTTTTTTTTCCTCCATTGTGTATTTTATTCCCATCCAACATGTTCATCAGTCATGTATGGGTCTGATTTGGTCTTTATTTTAGCAGATGGAGGACAAACCCAGCCTGCTGCTCTCCTTCCACACTGAGATCAAACAAGAACCACTAGATGCTGATTGTGGCAGTGGAGCTCAGTGTTCATTGGTGGATTCGGAGAGGACATCAGTGAAGCTGGAAGACTGCAGTCAGATACTGGGACTGAATATTATCATTAAAGATGAAGAGCAGGAGGAGAAGAATTTTGGGGATTTAATTAGTCAAGGTAAGAACTGGTTTTATCAAGTGGGTTGTTAGAAATTATACATTTTTGATCCGTGAACAAAATCATAAAACTAAAGTCAGGGCAGAACTCTTTATTAGAATAAACTGCGGGCTTTCAACATGTTCCAGGTTCAACAATTCAGCCAATGCAAATAATGTAATATTGAATACATAAAGCCTCATGGTGGAAATATTGTTTTATATGCGGCAGTGAATGTATTGTAGGAAAAACTCTGGAGATGAAATAAAATGAGTTTTGGGGGAGCACTGTGTGCTACATTCAGCAACTCTAGGTTATATTTACCAGACCTCTCCCAAAGGCCTGGGCAGGCTTCATTGTTTCTGTTGCAGAATTAGTGTTTGGTAGAATTGCCTTTAAATTGTTTAACTTGGGTCAAACATTTCGGGTAGCCTTCCACAAGCTTCCCACAATATGATAGTGGGAGAAATTGAGTGACTATTCCAAAAACGGGTATCTGATGTACACAATCCTCCAGAGTGGTACGTCAGTCATGCTTAGATTGTACATGACTTGTATGTAAACCTAGAGAGTATTACATGATTTGTCTTTTCGGAGGTGTTCCATGTATCTGGGAGAGAGAATTACTGTTTTCACTTTGTGAAGACAAGTGCGTGGCATTTGTGTTGAGGGGTTGAAGGGCTTTGTGCATGGTCTGTAGGCAACTGGGTTAGGGTTTCTGTGTGGTCCCATGGTGTTTATACTTGCGTACTGTTGTTCGTACAGATGAAAGTGGTATCTTCAGGTGTTTGGAAATTGCTCCCAAGGATGAACCGGATTTGTTGGGGTCTACAATTATTTTTCCTGTGCTGATTTCTTTTGATTTTCCCATGATGTCAAGCAAAGAGGCGCTGAGTTTGAAGGTAGACCTTGAAATACATCCAAAGGTACACCTTCAATTGAATTAAAGGATGTCAAATAGCCAATCAGAAGCTTCTATAGCAGACCTGGGCAAGATAAGGCCCCCGGGCCGGATCCGCCCGTTGAGTAATTTTATCCGGCCCGCGAAACATCAAAAACTTTTAAAATAATACAAAATAAAAAATACCTGACGCCGCAGATTACGTTAGTTTATTTACTGCTGCATATTTATTTATTTTCAAATTAAAAGTCCTGTGGCACTCCCAGTAATAAGTACAGCAGTATCATACTGTCTGTTTAAAATACCTTTAAGTTGAAACAAGGTATTTGCGTTGCTATGATACGTAGGGACCAGCACCACAATCCACGCGCGGAAGTTAGATAACGAAAGCAGGTAGATAACGAAAGTAGGGTATTTAAAAAAGAATTTGACAGGAAAATATTTATTTGTAGATGTCACAGGTAAAGCAACTTGCTTAATATGTTAAGCTAACATCGCAGTTTTTAAAGAGTACAATTTGCAGAGGCACTTCCAGAGCGAGCATGCGGAGAAACACAAATACTGTCACCCGATGCTTAATTCAACAAGTCCAAGAGCAGATGCAGCCTCACTGATGAATATCTTGCAGCAGTACCGCACACTGCTTCAACAGAACCGCACACTGCTTCAACAGAACCGCACACTGCTTCAACAGAAATGACTCCTGACTTGACCTCACTTGTCAACGTCCATACGAGGCTCTCCTGTTCATATTGAGTGAGTAGCCCTAAAAGTTGATTTCTTGGATCTGGGCTGCTGGAATAGCTGTCGTTAAAAGCACGTAGTACAAAAAATATACTGTATGAAGTTAGACGACGGCAATTATACCAACATTTGCTTTGAGTGAAAATCTTCAGAAGTGATTTCATAGACTTATGGCTGCCCTAATAACTATTGTACCTATATAACTTTTATACACTATACCTTATGTAATAAACTTACTCTGTTGACTTGAAAGTTAAGTTTTAAGGCAAATGTGTTGCAACATTTCTGTTGAGTAATAACCCTAAAAAGGGATTTTTTTAGGCCTTTGCGTGCCATAATAACAATTGTTAACAGAAAATAATTAAATAGCAAATAAATATAATATGCAAGTTAACAGAGTTAGCTATGTTGTGTGTTTTTTAGGCATGTTGGTTAAAAAAGTAATCTGGCCCACGATGCACTCTGGCATTTTCAGTGTGGCCCCCCAGTGAAAAATATTGCCCACCCCTGTTCTATAGCCATGACAGAATTTTCTGGAATTTTCCAAGCTGTTTAACGGCACAGTCAACTTATTGTATGTAAACTTCTGACCCCCTGGAATTGTGAGATTGTGAATTATAAGTGAAACTGTCTGTAAAGAGTAGTTGGAAAAATTACTTCATGCACAAGGTAGATATTCTAACCAACACTTTATTCAGGCCATAAGGCTTCTCAACCAGCAACAGTCATCTAGGATTGTATTGATAACATGAACATTCCAAATGCTCTAATGTCTATGTACATTAAATGTACATTAGAATATTTTAATGTTCCATTCTTAGGCATATAACTTATAATATTTATAATATTCAATACTTAGGCCTTTATTGTTCATATTCCCCGTTCTCTACTCTTTAAAATTGCTGCTAGTTTATATTGCTATGTATGTATTTTTGCTTTGTATATTTCTTATTTCGTGCTGCGTAGATGTCGTGTGCCACGTCACAGGAATCTCATTGTGCAGAATGATGCTGTGTCATTCAGTGCATTTGATAAATGAACTTTGATCTTTGTATCACCGGTACCTATGCCATTATGTAAGACTGCTGACCAAAACAAACAAACTAAAAAGGTAACTAGCTGGTGGAGTAGTACACAACGCAGAATCCTAACATAGTTATTGTACTTGGTGCCTTGATGAAGAGCACAGTGGTAGAAGATGGTAGAACTATTGGACCATAGACCAGCAACTTTCTATTTAGATTTACATGGGATACCAATAGATTCTGCCAGTCATCGTGATAATTTGAAGGGATTCAATTAAGGGCCTTGAAATACCTTGTTTGAATGGACCGACATAGATAAAGACAGTTCCTGCACTTAATTTAAAATCAAGCAATGTCCATAGTTTACAATAAAACAATGTCTTTAACATAATGCACTGCTTTTTCAACCGAAAATTGTTTATTTAGGACCAAATTTGAACACATTCTAAAATTGCGATTATCTACTGACCTTCATGCGATTTTATTGTGATTATTTTAATTGTTTGACAGCACTAATATAGATTGACTGATATCCCCTGCATCTACTAGGCATGGGTCAATGTATGATTTTGGTGGTGCTGTGTCGTTGATGTGTCCCTTCGTACACACACACACGCACAGTGCAAATATGTATGTTAATACATTTTAATAAAATCTGTATTACTTGAACATTTTTCACTGTGCTCCTAAATTTCTGTGTGATCCCACATTTTTTCATTTAGGACCGCATTTACTTTTTTTGGAGAATAGTTAGTGTAGAGCCCTGAAGGGGCTCTTTTGGATTTTCCAACCTGGGTACTTTTCCATCATTCATAATTGGCATATATCAGTACTCCCCACTCCACTTAATAGCTCAAGTTTGGTAAGTGTTAATTGAAGTGGATGTCTCAGTATGTCAGTGTGGCCAATATAGGTGTGTAATGGAACTGTACCCACAGGGAAATGGGGCTGCCGGGTGTTGTGGCAGTCTTCCTGGTTGCTTCAGCAACCCCATTTAAATTTTATGGTGGGAAAAGTAGTTGAATTGATTGACATTTCCCTTCTGATCATTAAATCTTGAAGTAGGTCATGGAATTATGGAAAAGGCCAGGATAATATCAAATACTTATTGGGATGAAAGACTTAAATTTAATAATAATATTTTTATAAGTGGGATTATAATAAATGTATTGATGTACAGTATATTTGTATATGTATCACTGCACTAATGAATTTTTCTGATATTAATCACACAGATGAGATTGCTGAAGTTTATACATTTCCTACATCTGGAGAGATACAACAGGAAGACTGCAAAGATGAGAAGCCTCACCCCTGCCCCCATTGTGGAAAATGTTTCCTAAATGAATCAGATCTAAAAAGACACATTAACATATGTACAAGAGCGAAGTCTTACTCCTGTTCTGACTGTGGGAAGGGTTTCTCCATATTAAGTAACCTCAACGTTCACCAGCGCATACACACTGGAGAGAAACCTTATTCCTGTTCTGACTGTGGGAAGAGTTTTTCTCAGTTAGCTAAGCTTAAAAGGCACCAGTGCATACACACTGGAGATAAACCATATCCTTGTTCTGACTGTGGGAAGAGTTTCTCTCATTTATGTTACCTTAAAGCTCACCAGCGCAAACATACAGGAGAGAAGCCTTTCTCCTGTTCTGACTGTGGGAAGGGTTTCTCCATATTAAGTAACCTCAACGTTCACCAACGCATACACACTGGAGAGAAACCTTATTCCTGTTCTGACTGTGGGAAGAGTTTTTCTCAGTTAGCTAAGCTTAAAAGGCACCAGCGCATACACACTGGAGATAAACCATATCCTTGTTCTGACTGTGGGAAAGGTTTCATTACATCATCTGAACTTACTAGCCATAAGAGAGTGCACACAGGAGAGAAGCCATATTCCTGTTATGACTGCGGGACGAGTTTTTCACAATTAAGTTATCTTAAAAGGCACCAGCACATACACACTAGAGAGAAACATTATTGCTGTTCTGACTGCGGGAAGAGTTTTTCTCAGTTAGCTAAGCTTAAAAGGCACCAGCGCATACACACTGGAGATAAACCATATCCTTGTTCTGATTGTGGTAAAGGTTTCATTACATCATCTGAACTTACTATCCATAAGAGAGTGCACACAGGAGAGAGGCCTTACCTCTGTTCTGATTGTTGGAAGAGTTTCTCTTGGTTAGGTAGTCTTAAAATTCACATGCACACGCACACTAAAGAGAAACCTTATTGCTGTTCTGACTGCGGGAAGAGTTTTTCTCAGTTAGCTAAGCTTAAAAAGCACAAGCGCATACACACTTGATCAACCTTACTCCTGACTGTGGGAAAGGTTTCATTACATCACCTGAACCTACAAGCCATAAGAGTGCACACAGGAGAGAAGTCTTGCTCGTTTTGACTGTGGGACGAGTTCCAGTCAAGTTTCCCCCAAAATACACCACTCAAAAATGTTAAGGGATCACTTAATTTACACATCAGGTCTCGATGAACTAAATATATTAAAGATCAAAATCTTTACTGTACATTGTGTAATTTGTTAAAAGCAAAATGACTTCACAATGGTCAATGGAAACCAAAATCAACCGATTCAGGGCTGGATTCAAACTCACACCGAAAATCAAAGTAAACAATTGAAATCACAGGCTTTCCAACTTGCGTGAATTTCATGACGGCAACTCATAATGTGATTCAGTGTGTATGGCCCCCACGTGCCTGTATGCACTGCCGACGAAGTCTGGGCATGCTCCTGATGAGATTGCGGATGGTGTCCTGGGGGATCTCCTCCCAGACCTGGATCAGGGCATCAGTGAGCACCTGGACAGTCTGTGGTGCTACTTGGCGGTGTTGGATGCACCGATACATAACGTCCCAGAGGTTCTCAATTGGATTCAGGTCTGGGGAACGTCAGGGCCAGTCAATGGCATCAATGCCTTTGTCATCCAGGAACTGCGTACACCCTCTGGCCACATGAGGCCGGGCATTGTCCTGCACCAGGAGGAACCCAGGGCCCACTGCACCAGCGTAAGATCTGACGATGGGTCTGAGGATTTCATCCTGGTACCTAACCGCAGTCAGGGTACCGTAGGCTATCATGTGGAGATCTGTACGACTCCCGAAGGATATGCCTCCCCAGACCATCACTGACCCACCACCAAACCGGTCATGCTGGATGATGTTGCAGGCAGCATAAAGTTCACCACGGCGTCTCCAGACTCTTCACGTCTGTCACATGCTCATTGTGAACCTGCTCTCATCTGTGAAGAGAACTGGGCGCCAATGGTGGACCTGACACTTGTTGTTCTCTGGCGAATGCCAATTGAGCTGCACGGTGCTGGGCTGTGAGCACAGGTCCCACTAGAGGACGTTGGGCCCTCATGCCACCTTAATGGAGTTGGTTTCTGACAGTTTGGTCAGATACATGCACACCAGTAGTCTGCTGGAGGTCATTTTGTAGGGCTCTGGCGGTGCTCCTTCTGTTCGTCTTCACACAATGGAGCAGATTTTGGTCCCTGTCCTGCTCTCCTTGTGTAACGGCCAATCTCCTGGTATCTCCTCCATGCTCTTGAGACTGTACTGGGAGACATGGCAAACCTTCTTGAGACGGCACGTGCCATCCTGGAGGAGCTGGACTACCTGTGCAACCTGAATGGGCTGCAGGTACCGCCTCATGCTACCAGTAGTGACAAGGACACTAGCAAAACGAGAAGAATCAGTCAGGAAGGATAAGGAGAGAGCAATTGTCTGTGACCACCACCTGCAAAACCATTCCCTTCTTGGGGGTCATCTTGCTGTTGCCTCTCCAGTTCACTTATCACTTTCATTTGCACCAAAACTGGTGACATTGATTCACAATCACCTATGCTTCCTAACTGGACAGATTGATATCGCTGAAGTAAAATCAACTTTGTGTTATACTGTGATGATTACATGTTCCCTTAATTCTTTAGAGCAGTGTATATCAATGCATACATTCTGGGCAATAACCATACCTGTGAATGTAGGAAGTGCTTTCCAACATGATCTCAGCTAAAATAACTAACATCCAGTCACTACCTGAAACATTATCCTAATATTGTACTTTCAATTAGAATAGAGAATGCTCCTAACGTGCAGGACTTTGGCTATTTGAACTTTGACATCCATGTATGTCACCAATGTATGATTAATTACCCATGTATGGTCAACTGCCTGGGGGAAACAATGATGTACTGGTCAGTTTGGTTTGGACATTGGTAGGAACATGTTTTTATAGATTGTTTTTATAGTAGTAGGGACATATTATTTAGATACATTCTATTGCATCCTCATGTGTTTTTTGTGTTTTATAGTGTAATTGAGAAAATTAAAATTAATAAATGTAATTAATATTCACTATTAAATGAATATTATTGGTTGTAATATAATATTGATTTCAGCAAAAACCCCATCCCTGGGTTACACCTAAGGGATCCCACAGTCCTTGCCAGATCCAATATGCATTAAAGACTGAGGCCTATAAGGGAATGACACCTGTGTTTAGCTGTAAAAGAGATCTTGTTCTCAGTTTGTGTTCCTTGTAGAAATGGTGGTAAAATCATTTTCAGGTCTGCTATGAAGTGAAAAAATATAAGTTTTACATGAATGTCATTTTGGACTGTGAACATTAGTTGTTTTGAAATACATTTGGACAAAATTGAAATGTATTTATACATTTTGACATACATTTCGGAAATAAAAGGTGGAATATATTTTGATACCTGAAATGTACATTGAATAAAGTTAAATGTATGTATACATTTTTTAATACATTTCA
This sequence comes from Esox masquinongy, assembly GCA_016801175.1. Classification (NCBI taxonomy): domain Eukaryota; kingdom Metazoa; phylum Chordata; class Actinopteri; order Esociformes; family Esocidae; genus Esox; species Esox masquinongy. The sequence goes on from JACXGI010010739.1 coordinate 10,706, forward strand.
GCATAAAATGTGAAATACATTGTCATACCTAAAATGTATTTTGAATAAAGTTAAATGTATTCGACATATATTCATCTTCCATTCTACATTTATTTTCCGTATGGGTTTATTTGTTTATTTGGGAAAACAGTTTCTTACTGCAAATACAATGCCATGAAATATGAAATGAAATTGTGCTTGTTGCACCGCCAACATCTTTTTAAAAACATATCAAATTAATCTTATGTTACATGAGAAAAAATGTATTGAACCATCTGTTTTGAGGCAAAGTGTGACGACTGTTCTATTTGAAAATTATTTCTGCATTTTCTAGAATCATCATCTGTAGTTACCTGAATGTATAGCTATGTACTGTAAAGCTAAACATATTTCTGCTACTTACGCATGGTCTTTTTTGTAAAAAACCAAAGTCCTTACCTCAATTTTCGTTTGCTGCCATTGTTCTGCTATCGCAAAACAGATTGAAGTACGCAAATAGTGTGTGGGGAATTTTCTGTAAAATGCATATATAATCACACGCTCTATGAATATAATAATGTGCATGCATAATCACTTGCTTTATGAAATGTATTAATGTGCAATCCATACATACAGACAATGAGTGCTTGGTCAACAATGAGTTCGTAAAAGAGTGCATGGTCATCATGATGTGTGTATCTTGTTCGGACGCCTGTCATTAGGGTGTCTGCAGCAATGTATCTCAACAGGACAGCGTCCTGTGTCCAGACATTAATGACCCTGAAATGTATTGCCTTTGTGTTTCACTGGAGGGGTGACCCAAGTATGAACCATGAGGTTGTCATGATTAACTACTCTGAACTACAGACACTACAGAAAGCTAAGGGACGAGGTAAACTCCGCCCCAGGGGGGCTTCCAGATAGGATGGTCAGATGGCGTGATGTGTGAAAGTTTTGTATAAAAGCCATGGTCCGGACTTAGAACTTTGGGTGTATCTGCAGAAGGGCCTGGCTTTGATGTCTGTCATTGTTTTATGATTTTCATTAAAGTCTATTGGATTCACAAGTTCTTGAGTTGAAGTGCTTTTGTTTTAGTCGTTGTGGACTTGGTTTTCCACGACAATAGCTAAGGTTGAGCTGATGTTAATAAATTGGTGTGACGATAATATTAAAACATTATCACGGACACCAAATCAGAACTAGAACCGCGTGGCTATTAACAAAAACTATGCATTTTGAACAATACTATGCAGCAGGGCGAACTCATTTGATTTAAAGGATTATAATTGGATGTAATTTAAATGTGCCTGAGCATTGTTGGGGACACTTTAATGCCCCCCCGCCTACCCCGAAATGACATCATTGGCGACATGAAATGAAACACAATTCGAACTGTCTAGAATAAGTTGACTTTTGACCAAGTCAGAATATGTAGTGGTGAGTATCCATATGTGGTAGTAATATCTTAAATTATACTAGCCTTAGGAAAATACATTGTTGAATTATTATATCAGGCTGAGAAAATTTGGGAAATCGAAGGTGAAGCTGATTATGCGATGTGAGATTTAAACCCCGTTTCAGAGGGCACAGTTATTTGTTAGACAGATGGGACCTGTTTGCAGGTGTTTCGGCAAATTATTATTTGTATTAACGCGTTAACGCATTAATTTTGACAGCCCTCATCAATATCAATCTACATGTTCTCCCTCCACTGGCTACAGTGGACACTGAAGTGACAGTAGCTTGGCTAACGTTGTTCTCAGCATCCTTAAAGGTAGCCGCCTCAGGTAAACCTGGTGAAGAGGCTTTGTTAGCTGAACCTTGCGAATGTGAACGTTTCTCTCACGCTGACTGGACTGCATCATCACAGAAAACTTCTCTGGTTGGCGCATGCCTCTTGTGGAATGTGGGACTTTTACTTATTACACAATTAGACATGGGAGGAAAATAGATTATGGTAGGTTGTCGTCTTTACTCACACACTGCTCATGAATAATGTTTCTGGTTCACACGTATTTATTTTTAGGGACATATGCGAGCGAAATACTCTCATTGTAGAGCCCTGCACTGACTCATTGGGATTTGATCATTTGACCAGAGGGAAGTGTGCCCACTACTGACCCTCCAACACCACTTCCAGCAGCATCTGGTCTCCCATCCAGGAAATGACCTGCAATGACCCGGCTTCGCTTCAGGTGCAAACCGGGACCGACCCTGCTTAACTTCAGGAGCTAACCAGCATGGGATGCATTGTTCAATGCCGCTGGCTACTGTCAGTGGAGCTTCTGTTTAGTGTCCAAGTACAAAATGGACTCTGAGGAGTCCATGGCTTTTTGAGTTGGCAGGACAGGATTACCGACAAGATTTATGGAGGATGATATTTTAGATTTTTTTTCACAAAAAAGCAATATTGCTCAGAAAAAGACAAGTACAGGGCAAAATTGAGCACAGCAAGGAAAACCGCAAATGAACCCTGTGTGTGGTTCACTACTATGGCTTAACATGATCATGAAAGACACCAGTGAGAAGCGCCTACTGGACAAAGTGTAAGCAGTTGTGAGAATGTTTCACAGACCTCAAAATCAACAGAGAAACTGCAGGAAGATTGTGACTTGACTCGTGTGAAAGACCCAAGATGGTGTAGAACCTACATGACTGTTCAAAAGTTTGGGGTCTCTTAGAAATGTCCTTGTTTTCAAAAAGTCCATTAAGTAATATCAAATTCATCAAAAACACAGCGTAGAAAGTGTAAATGATGTAAATGACTATTGTACTGTCATGTCCTGGCTATGCCCCTAGCCATCTCTGCGCTGGGCTGGGGCCGTAGTCAGGACAGGACAGCAGGTGGTGCCTCTAGGCACCTCTATCCATTTTGGTCTCCCCAATTGGAGGCAGGTGTAGATCGTTGCCTCCAATTGGGGATCCTACTTAGGTTCAATGTTTGGCCACACCCAATGTGGATCATTGTGGTTTTGTTTGAGCTTGCTGCCCAGCGTCATCGGTTGCTGCCCAGCGTCATCGGTTGCTGCCCAGCGTCATCGGTTGCTGCCCAGCGTCATCGGTTGCTGCCCAGCGTCATCGGTTGCTGCCCAGCGTCATCGGTTGCTGCCCAACGTCATCGGTTGCTGCTATTGTTTTGTTCCTTTTTGATTAAACCATGGATTTCTACCACACTCACGTCTCTGCGCCTGTGTCCTACCTCCACGACCGTGACATGTAGCTTGAAATGTCTGATTTTTTATGGAATATCTACATAGGCATACAGAGGTCTGTTATAAGCAGAAATCTGTCCTGTGGCCCAATGGCACGTTGTGTTTGTTAATCCACATTAATCATCTTAAAAGGCTGTGATCATTAGAAAATCCTTCTGTGATAGTTAGCACAGCTGAAAACGGTTGTGATGATTAAAAAAGCAATAACATTGGCCTTCTTTAGACTAGTTCAATATCTAGAGCATCAGCAATTGTGTGTTTGATTACAGGCTCAAAATGGCCGGAAACAAAGAAGTTTCTTCTGAAATTCTTCAGTCTCATCTGTTCTGAGAAGTGAAGGCAATTCCACGTGAAAAATTGCAAAGAAACTATAGATCTTCTTGAACATTGTGTACTACTCCACCAGCTAGTTACCTTGTTAGTTTGTTTGTTTTGATCAGCAGTCTTACTTAATGGCATAGGTACCAGTGATACAAAGTTCATTTATCAAATGCACTGAATGACACAGCATCATTCTGCACAATGAGATTCTTGTGACATGGCACACGATATCTACGCAGCACAAAATAAGAAATATATAAAGCAAAAACACATACATAGCAGTGTAAACTAGCAGCAATTTTAAAGAGTAGAGAATGGGGAATATGAACGATAAAGGACTAAGTAAGTAATATGCCTAAGAATGGCACATTAAAATGTTGTGAGGTAAAAAAGTATTTGATCCCCTGCTGATTCTGTACGTTTGCCCACTGACAAAGAAATGATCAGTCAATAATTTTAATGGTTTATTTGAACAGTGAGAGACAGAATAACAACAACAAAAATCCAGAAAAATGCATGTCAAAAATGTTATAAATTGATTTACATTTTAATGAGGGAAATAAGTATTCGACCCCTCTGCAAAACATGACTTAGTACTTGGTGACAAAACCCTTGTTGGCAATCACAGAGGTCAGACGTTTCTTGTAGTTGGCCACCAGGTTTGCACACAACTCAGGAGGGATTTTGTCCCACTCCTCTTTGCAGATCTTCTCCAAGTCATTAAGGTTTCGAGGCCGACATTTGGCAACTCGAACCTTCAGCTCCCTCCACAGATTTTCTATGGGATTAAGGTCTAGAGACTGTCTACGCCATTCCAGGACCTTAATGTGCTTCTTCTTGAGCCACTCCTTTGTTGCCTTGGCCGTGTGTTTTGGGTCATTGTCATGCTGGAATACCCATCCACAACCCATTGTCAATGCCCTGGCTGAGGGAAGGAGGTTCTCACCCAAGGCCTCGTCCATCGTCCCTTTGATGCGGTGAAATTGTCCTGTCCCCTTAGCAGAAAAACAAAAGCATAATGCATAATTATGCCAAAAGCATAATGTTTCCACCTCCATGTTTGACAGTGGGGAAGGTGTTCTTGGGGTCATAGGCAGCATTCCTCCTCCTCCTCCAAACACGGCGAGTTGAGTTGATGCCAAAGAGCTCGATTTTGGTCTCATCTGACCACAACACTTTCACCCAGTTCTCCTCTGAATCATTCAGATGTTCATTGGCAAACTTCAGACGGGCCTATACATGTGCTTTCTTGAGCAGGGGGGACCTTGCGGGCGCTGCAGGATTTCAGTACTTCACGGCATAGTGTGTTACCAATTGTTTTCTTGGTGACTATGGTCCCAGCTACCTTGAGATCATAGACAGGATCCTCCCCTGTAGTTCTGGGCTGATTCCTCACCGTTCTCATGATCATTGCAACTCCACGAGGTGAGATCTTGCATGGAGCCCCAGACCGAGGGAGATTGACAGTTCTTTTGTGTTTCTTCCATTTGCGAATAATTGCACCAACTGTTGTCACCTTCTCACCAAGCTGCTTGGCGATGGCCTTGTAGCCCATTCCAGCCTTGTGTAGGTCTACAATCTTGTCCCTGACATCCTTGGACAGCTCTTTGGTCTTGGCTATGGTGGAGAGTTTGGAATCTGATTGACTGATTGCTTCTGTGGACAGTTTTGTTATGTTAATATTTTCTTTTCCACAGCCACAGCAATACCAAGGATGCAAACGTTTTTAAATTAGTGTTGATCAGGAGATTGAACCAAATTCTCCTATCGAGGCTTGCTTTGAAATTTCAACCCATTCTAATCCAAGCGAAAGGGCCAAGACTTGCATCAGTGTAATACCACGTGATTGATGACGTCCAAAGCCTCGTTTGATTACGTGGTTTTTCCAAAGCCTCTTTGGGGAATGCAGACTTCTACCGTTGTTCGGTGCGGTTCAGACTTTCGAAGAGCAAACTCTACTGGTCACCTTATTGAGTAATTTATCTTAAAAAGTTGGCAATATTGCAAGTCTAGCAATGGCGCAGTTGGTAGGGTCGCAGGTTTCGGCTTTTTGTATTTGTTATGGTGCGAGATCAAATCCAGATAGGCTAGTATTTAACTTTTTGAATGCGAACAATGTTCGCATTCATGCCTTAATACTCATTCATGCCTTAACACTCATGCCTTAATAATACAAAACATTACAACGGATTCATAGCTGAAAAATGCCAGCTGGAAAGGAAGAAGAACATTGGATACGAACAGATCATTTTAATTTCCCCTCAGAAAGCACAATGATGCAAATGTTTTTGAATTATTATTGATTAGGAGATTTTTACTAAATTCTCCAATCGAGGCTTGCTTTGAAATTCCAACCCCTTCTAATCCATGCGTAAAGGCCGAGGCTTGCGTCGATGTGATACCACGTGATTGATGACGTCCGAAACCTCGTTTAATCACATGCTTTTTCCAAAGCCTCTTTGGAAAATGCAAGCCTCTATGTTTGGTGTGGTTCGGACTTTTGAAGAGCAACATCTACTGGTCACCTTATTTAGTAATTTATTTCAAAAAGTTGTTAGCTTTACAAGTCCAGCAATGGCGCTGTTGGTAGGGTTGTTAACTCCCAATTTCTTACTTGTTATGGTGCGAGATCGAATCCAGATCACGTTTGACTTTTTGAGCGCAAACGATACTGTTTATTGTGCTGTATTATAATTTGTTTTATTTTGTGTATCTTATGACACTCTTGCCTTATTAATACAAAACATTACAACGGATGCAGAGTTGAAAAATGCTAGCTGGAAAGACAAGAAGAACACGGGATACGAACCGGGTATTACAATTTCCCTTTGGAAAGCGCATGACCACGGTGAAATCAGTTTTTGATTCGAGATTCAACAGACACCGAGGTAAAAGAGCAAACCAGGTAATCGCTGAAATGTCTATAAACGAATATAGTATCATTATGGACTCTCATCAACATCAATCCACATGCTAAATACTAAACCACACTTCATATTGTCAAAAAGAGCTTTATTGATTTATCACTAATCAATAAATCAATTGAAGCATGTTTAATTCTGTATTTCTTCAATATTTTTTTCAATGATTGCCATAGGAACTTCTAACCTGATGTATATTATTCTAAAAATAGTTGGCCTACTTGTTCAACCTTTGTTTTTGTGGAAAAGTCATTATGGATTTATTAATAATAAATCAATAAATATGAAAAACATTTAATTCTGTATTTCTTCAATATCTTATTCAATATTGGTCATAGGAACTTCAAACCTGGTGTATATTATTCTACACATAGCTGGCCTACTTGTTCAAGCTTTGCTTTGGTGAAAAAGCCATTATGTATTTATTAATAATCAATCAATGGAAACTCCTCTAATTCGGTATTTCTTCAATATCATTTTTAAGGATTGTCATAGAAACCTCAAAGCTGGTGTATATAATTCTAAACATATCTGGCCTACAAGTTCAAGCTTTGCTTTTGTGAAAAAAATATTTATTGATTTATTAATAATCAGTCAATAAATGGAAACACCTCTAATTCGGTATTTCTTCAATATCTTTTTCAATGACTATCAAAGGAACTTCAAACCTGGTTTATATAATTCTAAACATAACTGGCCTACTTGTTCAAGCTTTGCTTTGGTGAAAAGGTTATTATGGATTCATTAATAATCAATAAATCAATAGAAACCCCTTTTTATTCTGTATTTCTTCAATATCTTTTTCAATAATGGTCAAAGGAACTTCAAACCTGGTGTATATTATTCTGAGAATAGCTGGCCTACTTGTTCAAGCTTTTTTTGGAGAAAAAGTCATTATTGAATTATTAATAAGAAGTTTTGCTGCGTCTCCCAGTAGTCTCAAGAGCATGGAGGAGATACCAGGAGATGGGCCGTTACACAAGGAGAGCAGGACAGGGACCCGAATCTGCTCCATTGTGCGAAGAGGAACAAGAGGAGCACTGCCAGAGCCCTACAAATTGACCTCCAGCGGACGACTAGTGTGAATGTTTCTGACCAAACTGTCAGAAACCAACTCCATTAAGGTGGCATGAGGGCCCAACGTCCTCTAGTGGGACCTGTGCTCACAGCCCAGCACCGTGCAGCTCGATTGGCATTTGCCAGAGAACAACAATTGACAGGTCCACCATTGGCGCCCAGTTCTCTTCACAGATGAGAGCAGGATCACACTGAGCATGTGATAAATGTGAAAGAGTCTGGAGACGCCGTGGTGAAGGTTATGCTGCCTGCAACATCATCCAGCATGACTGGTTTGGCAGTGGGTTAGTGATGGTCTGGGGAGCCATATCCTTAAAGGGTCGCACAGACCTCCACGTGCTAGCCAACGATGCTGTCTGCTGTTAGGTACCAGAATGAAATCATCAGACCTTACGCTGGTGTAGTGGGCCCTGGATTAATCCTGGTGCAGGACAATGCCTGCCTTCATGTGGCCAGAGTGTGTAGGCTCTTCTTGGATGACGAAGGCATTGATGCTATTGACTGGCCCTCACGTTCCCCAGACCTGAATCCAATTGAGAACATCTGGGACATTATGTATCAGTGCATGCGATGCCGCCAAGTAGCACCACAGACTGTCCAGGAGCTCACTGATGCCCTGATCCAGGTTTGGGATGATATCCCCCAGGACACCATCCGCCGTCTCATCAGGAGCATGCCCAGACATTGTTGGCAGTGCATAGTCACGTGAGGCCATTGTGATGGTAATTCCATCGATAGGAACTCTTAAAGGAGTAAGTACAGAGACAAAATTCTTTTTGCACAATTAGCAGTTTATTTGCAAATAGAGAGACGCGTCAAAATCATACAGAATAATCCTCTGAGGAATCTCTGAGGTAGATACATAAACAGTCAGTATTTATTACAGTTAAAAGGGGTGTGGTAAGATGCTGCCCAGCTGTCTTATGTCAATAATACACATTCCCTTTGTTCTTTCGATACCTAGGTTTTAACCAAGGGGCGGGCTGCCCTCCCCCACTTTAAACCAGCGACTTGTAGGTGACCTATTCAACTCAGAAGGGACACACAGCACCTGGACACAGACCAGATACACTGATGGTTTTAGCAGATAGACAGATTAATGGATAACCCACTGACCTTCTGAATGGTGTATTTTGGGGGAAACTTGATGACTGGAACTCTTCCCACAGTCAAAACAAGAGTAAGGTTTCTCTCCTGTGTGCTCTCTTATGGCTAGTAAGTTCAGGTGATGTAATGAAACCTTTCCCACAGTCAAAAGTAAAGTTGATCTCAAATGTGTAAGCGCTGGTGACTTTTAAGCTTAGCTAACTGAGAAAAACTCTTCCCGCAGTCAGAACAGCAATAAGGTTTCTCTCCAGTGTGTGTGTGCATGTGAATTTTAAAGCTACCTACCCAAGAGAAACTCTTCCCACAATCAGAACAGCAGTAAGGCTTCTCTCCTGTGTGCACTCTCTTATGGATAGTAAGTTCAGATGATGTAAAGAAACCTTTCCCACAGACAGAACAAGGATATGGTTTATCTCCAGTGTGTTTGTGCTGGTGCCTTTTGAGATAATCTAAACAAGAAAAACACTTCTCGCAGTCAGAACAGCAATAAGGTTTCTCTCCAGTGTGTATGTGCTGGTGGTTTTTAAGAGTACCTAAGTGTGAAAAACTCTTCCCGCAGTCAGAACAGGAGTACAGCTTTTCTCCTGTGTGCACTCTCTTATGGACAGTAAGTTCAGATGATGTAAGGAAACCTTTACCACAGTCAGAACAAGAGTACGGCTTATCTCCAGTGTGTTTGTGCTGGTGCCTTTTAAGCTGACCTAACTGAGAAAAACTCTTCCCGCAGTCAGAACAGCAATAAGGTTTCTCTCCAGTGTGTATGTGCTGGTGCTTTTTAAGAGTACCTAAGTGTGAAAAACTCTTCCCGCAGTCAGAACAGGAGTACAGCTTTTCTCCTGTGTGCACTCTCTTATGGACAGTAAGTTCAGATGATGTAATGAAACCTTTCCCACAGTCAGAACAAGGATATGGTTTATCTCCAGTGTGTATGCGCTGGTGAATTTTAAGCTTAGCTAACTGAGAAAAACTATTCCTACAGTCAGAACAGGAATAAGGTTTCTCTCCAGTGTGTATGCGTTGGTGAACTTTAAGGCTACCTGCCCAAGAGAAACTCTTCCCACAGTCAGAACAGGAGTAAGGCTTCTCTCCTGTATGCTTGCGCTGGTGAGCTTTAAGGTAACATAAATTAAAGAAACTCTTCCCACAGTCAGAACAGGAGAAAGGCTTTTCTCCAGTGTGTATGCGCTGGTGCTTTTTAAGCTTAGCTAACTGAGAAAAACTCTTCCCACAATCATAACAGGAGTAAGACTTCTCTATTATACATATGTTAATGTGTCTTTTTAAATCTGATTCATTTAGGAAACATTTTCCACAATGGGGGCAGGGGTGAGACTTCTCATCTTTGCAGTCTTCCTGTCGTTTCTCTCCAGATGTAGGAAATGTATCAACTTCAGCAATTACATCTGTGTGATAAATATCAGAAATGTTAATTAGTGCAGTGATACACAGCCTAATACAGTACATAAATACATTTATTATAATTCCACTTACAAAAATATTATTAAATTTAACAAGTCTTTCAACCCAAAAGGTATTTGATATTATCCTGGTATTTGATATTATACCATGACCACCTTCATAATTTAATAATCAGAAGGGAAATAAATTCTATTACTTTTCCCACCATACAATTTCAATGGGGTTGCTGAGGCAACCAGGGGGAATACCACACCCCGGCACCCCCATTTCCCTGTGGGTACAGTTCTATGACACACCTATATTGGCCACACGGACACACGGAGATATCCACTTCAATTAACACTCACCAAACTTGAGCTATTAGGTGGAGTGGGGAGTAGTGATATATGCCAATTTTGAATGATAGAAAACTATCCAGGTTGGAAAATCCAACTATTCTCCAAAGAAGTGCATGTGGTCCTAAATTAAAAAATGTGGGATCACTCAGAAATTTAGGAGCACAATGAAAAATGTTCAAGTAATACAGATTTTATTAACAAACATTCACATACAATTTGCACTGCGTGTGTGTGTGTGTGTGTGTGTGTGTGTGTGTGTGTGTGTGTGTGTGTGTGAGTGTACTAAGGGACATCTATGCAACAGCACCACCAAAATCACACATCACGTCACCATGCCTAGTAGACACACAGGATATCAGTCCATATCTAAACTACTTCTGTCAAACAATTAAAATAATCGCGATAAATTGCATAAACGTCAGTAGATAATCGCAATTTTAGAATGTGTTCAAATTTGGTCCTAAATAAACAATTTTCTGTTGAAAAAGCAGTGCATTATGTTAAAGACAATGTTTTATTGTAAACTATGGACATTGCTTGAATTAAGTGCAGGAGCTGTATTTTTCTTAAGTCGGTCCATTCAAACAAGATGTCATGGCCCTTAATTGAATCCCTTCAAAGTATCACAATGACTGGCAGAATCTATCGGTATCCCATGTAAATCTAAATAGAAAGTTGCTGGTCCATGGTTTAATAGTTCTACAATCATCGACCATTGTGCTCTTCATCAAGGCACCAAGTACAATAACTATGTTAGGATTCTGTTTAAAACACCCATCAGCCCCTCTCTCTGAACAGCTGCAGGCATGTTATCCAACACTGAATCTCACCTATACTTTGAGGTATTTTACTGTACTTTGATAATTAGGCTAAAATATGGTTAGAACAGGGTGCAGGTCAGGGCCTGCGAACAAGGTGCTTTCTTGATAGGTGTTTGGCCACAGCCAAATACGTGTGTCTTTAATAAATGATTTCCAAATGCCATGAGGTGGATAACTTAAATAGGCAAAAGCATAAGGTAGGCAAGGTAGCCAGAGATGTTTATCCACAGACATTAATCAGGATCAGGTACTTTATTTATGCTCAACATAGAAGTTGTTAGTTACGCGATTATGTATTAGTGGAAATGCGACTGGCGACGAAATTGCCTAGTTTAGGCTAGCAAAACCATAAAATAACTTACCATGCTAAAAGCAAGGTTAACTGATGGATTTGGGCACACATAGCGCCTAGGGATCAGATTCAGAATAGGGTCAGAGGAGAGGCACGGCTGTTCTTGTAAATATTCCAATTTCCAAATTGGAACAGAGCAGACTGATTAATTGGACCGCGTTAACTTGTTAATTTTATTACAATTATTATTTTTATTAACGCGTTAATGCATTAATTTTGACAGCTCTGATCAATATCAATCTACATGTTCTCCCTCCACTGGCTACAGTGGACATTGAAGTGACAGTAGCTTGGCTAACGTTGTTCTCAGCATCCTTAACGTTAGCCGCCTCAGGTAAACCTGGTGAAGAGGCTTTATTAGCTGAACCTTGCGAATGTGAATGATTCTCTCATGCTGACTGGACTGCATCATTACAGAAATCTCTGGTTGGCGCATGCCGCTTGTGGAATGTGGGACTTGGGGTTTTTAAAGAATTAGCAGCGGGGGGGAAAGATTACGGTAGGTTCTCTTTACTCGCATACTGTCCTTGTAAATTATTTTTCAGTTTCACACATTTATTTTTAGGGACATATGCGAGTGAAATACTTACTGTCGAGCCCTGCCCTTACTCATTGAGATCTGATAATTAGACCAGAGGGAAGTGTGCCCACTACTGACCCCCCAACACCACTTCCAGCAGCATCTGGTCTCCCATCCAGGGAATAACCTGCAACGACCCTGCTTCGCTTCAGGGGCAAACCAGGACTGACCCTGCTTCGTTTCAGGGGCAAACCAGGACTGACCCTGCTTCGTTTCAGGGGACCCAAGATGCTGTAGAACCTACATGACTCTTCATAAGTTTGGGGTCACTTAGAAATGTCCTTGTTTTCAAAAAAGAAATTGTCCATTAAAGTAACATCAAATTCATCAAATACATGGTGTAGACATTGTTAATGATGTAAATGACTATTGTAGCTTGAAATATCTGATTTTCAATGAAATATCTACATAGGCATACAGAGGTCTATAAGCAAAAAATATGTCCTGTGGCCCAATGGAACGTTGTGTTTGTTAATCCACATTAATCATCTTAAAAGGCTGGGTGATCATTAGAATATCCTTTTGCGATTGTTAGCACAGCTGAAAATTGTTGTGATGATTAAAGAAGCAAGAACATTGACCACCTTTAGACTAGTTCAGTATCTAGAGCATCAGCAATTGTGGGTTTGATTACAGGCTCAAAATGGCTGGAAACAAAGAAGTTTCTTTTGAAACTTGTCAGTCTCATCTTGTTCTGAGAAGTTAAGTCAATTCCACGTGAAAAATTGCAAAGAAACTATAGATCTGATCTGATACATGATATCTACACAGTACGAAATAAGAAATATATAAAGCAGAAATACATAGCAATGTAAACTAGCAGCAATTTTAGAGAGTGCAGAATGGGGAATGTGAACAATAAAGTTCTAAGTATTGAATATTATAAATATAAGTAATATGCCTAAGAATGGTACATTAAAATATTCTAATGTACATTGAATGTACATAGACATCAGAGCATTTGGAATGTTCATGTGATCAATACGATCCTAGATGACTTGCTGGTTGAGAAGTCTTATGGCCTGAGGAAAAACTGTTGGTTAGGATATCTACATTGTGCATCAAGTAATTTTTCCAACTACTGTTTACAGACAGTTTCACTTATAATTCACAATCTCACAATTCCAGGGGGTCAGAAGTTTACATACAATAAGTTGACTGTGCTGTTAAACAGCTTGGAAAATTCCAGAAAATTGTCATGGCTTTAGAAGCTTCTGATTGGCTATTTGACATCCTTTAATTCAATTGATGGTGTACCTGTGGATGCATTTCAAGGTCTACCTTTGAACTCAGCGCCTCTTTGCTTGACATCATGGGAAAATCAAAAGAAATCAGCACAGAAAAAAAAAATTGAAGACCTCCACAAGTCCGGTTCATCCTTGGGAGCAATTTCCAAACACCTGAAGATACCACTTTCATCTGTACGAACAACAGTACGCAAGTATAAACACCATGGGACCACACAGAAACCCTAACCCAGATGCCTACAGACCATGCACAAAGCCCTTCACCCCCTCAATACAAATGCCACGCACTTGTCTTCACAAAGTGAAAACAGTATTAGCAGCATAAATTTCTCTCTCCCACAGATACATGGAACACCTCTGAAAAGACAAATCATGTAATACTCTCCAGGTTTACATACAAGTCATGTACAATCTAAGCATGACTGACATACCACTCTGCAGGATTGTGTACATCAGATACCCGTTTTTGGAATAGTCACTCAATTTCTCCCACTATCCTATTGTGGAAAGCTACCCGAAATGTTTGACCCAAGTTAAACAATTTAAAGGCAATTCTACCAAACACTAATTCTGCAACAGAAACAATGAAGCCTGCCCAGGCCTTTGGGAGAGGTCTGGTAAATATAACCAAGAGTTGCTGAATGTAGCACACAGTGCTCCTCTAAAACTCATTTTATTTCATCTCCAGAGTTTTTCCTACAATACATTCACTGCCGCATATAAAACAATATTTCCACCATGAGGCTTTATGTATTCAATATTAAGTGATTTACATTGGCTGAATGGTTGAACCTGGAACATGCTGAAAACCCGCAGTTTATTCTCCAAGAGTTCTGCCCTGACTTTACTGTTTTATGATTTTGTTCACGGATCAAAAATGTACAATTTCTAACAACCCACTTGATAAAACCGGTTCTTACCTTGACTAATTGAATCCCCCAAATTCTTCTCCTCCTGCTCTTCATCTTTAACTTCTACATTCAGTCCCAGTATATGACTACAGTCTTCCTGCTTCACTGACGTCATCCCTGAATCCACCAATGAACATTGAGCTCCACTGTAACAACCAGAATCCAGTGACTCTTGTTTGGGTTCAGTGTGGAAGGAGAGCAGCAGGCTGGGTTTGTCCTCCATCTGCTAAAATAAAGACCCAATCAGATCCATACATGACTGATGAACATGTTGAATGGGAATAAAATACACAATGGAGGAAAATAAGTGTATAGTGCAAAGACTTCTCCCTATATTGATTTATTGCTTCTTTGGTGAGCGACAACTGATTTTCCACATCAATTAAATTGCCTTTTTACTGAACCTCGTAAGAGGAGCCAACAAGAGTGAATGTCTCTGACTCGCTGACAGGCCCTGTCCACTAGAGTGTGACTAAAGGAGTGGGCGACTAACTACCCATTGTTGTGGTAGATGACCAACATAGCATTGCAATCACTGGCGGCAATCACACAGTCCGAGGCTGCAGGCCCCCACACCCCAAGGGCCCCGCCATGCATAGCAAAAACCAAGCTAGGCCTACATAAAAAAAATAAATGAATAAAGAAGCAAAAAACTGAGGGAGAGAAAAAAAAAACTGCTTGTTGAGAGCCCTCGAGTTTCAACTGCCAGGTAATGCAAGCCTGTGAAGCAGGCTACATAACAGATTTTCTACCATATTGCTTCCAGTCGAAAAGGGGGCTGAATTGTCTCAAAATTCCTGAATCTGGCAACGATTGCCTTTGTGTATCTTACGTGCATTACGCCGCTTTCAAAATTGCTAATCATGTAAAAAAAAAAAAAAAAATGCAAGCGGTGCTCAAAAGCACAGCAATAGTGTTGTCTGAACAAGCTCACGTAAAACACCCAAAGATTACATCCTTATTTAGACAAGCCAGAGAGGAAGCCATCAGCACCTCCACAGACAAAACACCTTAGATTAGGGTTCTTCGTTGCGAGTTAGCCTTCTTTCGCTTCTTTGCAGTTTTCGTAGTGCATGCTGTTGTAGACAAGAGAGGAATTGGCAGTTGGTCGCCTTGGTCTCTAGCTGCCATTATATTTTCTTACAGTAAGAGAACTTAGTTCTTAATGGTGTACTTATGAGATCTATCTATATATCTATACATATATACATACACATAGTGGGGAGAACAATTATTTGATAACCTGCAAAATCAGCAGTGTTTCCTACTTACAAAGCATGTAGAGGTCTGTAATTTTTATTATAGGTACACTTCAACTGTGAGAGACAGAATCTAAAACAAAAATCCAGATAATCACATTGTATGATTTTTAAATAATTAATTTGCATTTTATTGCATGACATAAGTATTTGATCACCTACCAACCAGTAAGAATTCCAGCTCTCACAGACCTGTTAGTTTTTCTTTAAGAAGCCCCCCTGTTCTCCACTCATTACCTGCATTAACTGCACCTGTTTGAACTCGTTACCTGTATAAAAGACACCTGTCCACACACTCAATCAAACAGACTCAAACCTCTCCACAATGGCCAAGACCAGAGAGCTGTGTAAGGACATCAGGGATAAAAATTGTAGACCTGCACAAGGCTGGGATGGGCTACAGGACAATAGGCAAGCAGCTTGGTGAGAAGGCAACAACTGTTGGTGCAATTATTAGAAAATGGAAGAAGTTCAAGATGACGGTCAATCTCCCTCGGTCTGGGGCTCCATGCAAGATATCACCTCGTGGGGCATCAATGATCATGAGGAAGGTGAGGGATCAGCCCAGAACTACACGGCAGGACCTGGTCAATGACCTGAAGAGAGCTGGGACCACAGTCTCAAAGAAAACCATTAGTAACACACTACGCCGTCATGGATTAAAATCCTGCAGCGCACGCAAGGTCCCCCTGCTCAAGCCAGCGCATGTCCAGGCCC